>JARQOD010006108.1:0-17000 GCA_033576555.1 Oophaga sylvatica | reverse complement strand
GTCAGATCAATTTTCCTTTCTTAAAGGAGGCTGATCCATGTAGCCTCCTGGAGCAATGGAAGCGCTGACTTTCTTCTTGCTTCAATGGTATGACCTGTTGCCTCTTGCTTCCTGCTATCATGGGAGCGATCACATAAGACGTTGCTCCCTGGGACATCGTGGCAGTTGGAGCAGCCTGGATGATGGCTGCAGGCGAGACTTCATCTGCTTCTGTTACTTTCAATGGTGCAACTGCAGCCTGAGGAATCGGTAGAACTGCTGCAGCCTGTGTCACTTTTGGTTGCGTCTGCGGCTCCACAACCTCTCCTTCCAGGAGCGCCGACGAACGGGTGAAGCCTCTAGCTTCCTGGCTGGGGGAGCCATCTGCTTCCACCCCGCGCCCAGCAAGCCTCCGCTCACCACTTACCATGGCGTCTTCCTGGATCTCTGCCTTCTCATCCGTTTTGCTTCCTGCCGCTGGGCTTCTCTCCACCCCTGAGGGGCGGTGTCTCTACCCTTTGCCGCCATACCATGCTAGGACGCGAACTCCCCTAGCGGTCGGCCACAATGCAGTTGCATAGAAATCCAGGTAGGGGAGGTCAATTCTGTTTCACGCTCTTTCTTGCGTTCCGCCCACGATGGCACGCCTCACTGCACACCTCGTGGAGCGGCCATATCCGCCATCTTTACAGTCCAATTCACAATTCAGTGGTTCTAATCCTTTGCACAGTCTGTTAGGCACACAGTACCCTTGTTCAAGGGTCGGTTCATCCTGTTTGTGATGCCAAGTTGGATCGCCTGCAAGGGCAGTGGGATACTCAGTACTGGGCCGGTGTCTCAAAGTGATGTGCCAGGCAGTAGTGACCCGGTCTGTGGCCCTGGGCGTCCAATAAAAGGGAAATATTTACAGAGGATGATAAAGTTTGTAGTAAAGTGTTCGTGACGCCACCTGTGGTATCTGGTCAGAGGTGACCAGCGCTGCAGTGCAGATCCTCTGAGACTGATGGTGTGATGCAGCAGAGTTGGAATAGCTCTCCACAGGCAGAGCTTGTTATCTCATGGCAGGGAGATGTTAGAAAGTAATGATGCTGGGAGATGTACCAGAGTGGAGTGTGTGATGCAGGAAGAAACTGAGGAGGCAGTCAGTTGCAGTTTCCAAGGCTTTACTCACAGTTCAGATGCATGCAGTACAAGTGCCCACTTGGTGCCATGTCCTCCAGGCAAGGGGCTCAGCAAACTCCCCGGTAGATTTGGAAACACCTTTCCAGGACTCCTTTCTGTGTGTTACCTTCACTGGCCATCTCACTGTGCTGATTCCCACTCCTTCTACCCTTCCAGCACCTTCACAAACAGTGTCCCAGATCGGCTGCTGCGAATCCTGTTGGATAACGTTCTCTCTCTGCGTTTCCTTGATTCTATATAGCTGCCTTTCCGGAGAAGATGAATGTGGTTGTTGTCTGTGACCCCTAGAGTTGCCACAGCAGTCGGCTTGCTAGCTGAGTCATAAAGTTCTCCACTAGACTAGGGGCCGAGTCCTTTCTGTGACCTGGTCCCTCCGCAATCGGATCAGGCCCCACAGATGGATCACTCACTATCCGTGCACCTAGGACCCCTTCTATCCTTCCAGAAGATTCCTTCTCTGTGCTTCTCTTTCTCTCTCACTTTCTCTGTCTGGGGCCGAGCTCCTACCATCTCAAGGTCCCCTCTCAGACTCTCTCCCTCTGCAGCTCCACCCTGACAGGGAGCTGCCTGTCAGCAGGTCTGCTTCTTTTCACATTCTCCTCACATCGCACTCACTCCTTCCTGCTCTGGAAGCTTCACTTCCCATCCTTCTTACTAGCTCCACCCACCCATGAACTCTTTACTAACCAGTCAGGAATGAGACCATCCTCCCTCACGGTACATCCAGGGTGCCCGGCTGCTATAGTCTGTGTTGGGTGCAGGTGTTAGAGTCCTGGGTGGTGCTCCCACCTTACCTGAGAGTGGGGTATCACACCTCTGGATGAGGTGCAATACCTCTGTGGTGACTGAACCCTCAGTGGCGCCACACAGTTGTATGCGGATGCCTCCGCATGCGTCGTTTTGACGATGCGACGAATGCAACACGTTGCAATTTGTTGCTGTCGCTGCATCGACAAAACGACGCATGCGGAGGCATCCGCATACATCCGCACAGCCTGCGTACCCAATGTTAAAGATAGGTACACAGGCCTCATGCAGAAATAGGCGGAGCTGACCAGAGGAGATGCCACAGTGTGCGGAGCTTCACGGAGGAAGTCCGCAGCCCTCCGCAGCTCTGCTATCCGCAAATCTGAACCTAGCCTGAGCCAGTTACTTACCCATTTACACACATTTTCCCCCAGACCCAGCATTCTCATTTTGTGTACCAACGTCTTGTGTGGCATGGCATGAAACGCTTTGGAAAAATCAAGATATACCACGTCCAATGACTCACCTTGGTCCAGTCTATAGCTTACCTCTGCATAAAAACTGATTAGATTGGTTTGACAGGAGCGATTCCTCATAAACCCATGATGATATGGAGTTAAACAGTTACTCTCTTTGAGATAATTCAGAATAACATCCCTCAGAAACCCTTCAAATATTTTACCAACAATTGAGGTTAGACTTATTGGCCTACAATTTCAGGTTCACTTTTAGAGCCCTTTTTGAATACTGGTACCACATTTGCTATGCACCAATCATGTGGAAAAGATCCCATCACTATAGAGTCCCTAAATATAAGAAATAATGGTTTGTCTATTACATTTCCTAGTTCTCTTAGTGCTCAAGGGTGTATTCAATCCAGACCCGGAGATTTATCTATTTTAATCTTATTTAGACAGTTTTGCATCTCTTCTTGGGTTAGATTGGCGACCCTTAATATAGGGTTTTCTTTGTCTCTCAGCATTTCACCTAGCATTTTATTTTCCACCGTGATTACCGTAGAGAGAGGTGTTTAATATTTTAGCTTTTTCCTCGTCATCTACAAAAATCCTTTCCTCACAATTTTTAAGGGGCTTACACTTTCACTTTGATTCAGCATCTCAATCGGATTATGTTCAGGACTTTGACTAGACCACTCCAAAGACTGAATTTTGTTTTTCTTAAGCCATTTCAGAGGTGGACTTGCTGGTACGCTTTGGATCTTTGTCCTGCTACATAACCCAAGAGTGCATTAGCTTGAGGTCACGAATAGATGGCCGGACCTTCTCAGTCAGAATTTTTTGGTAGACAACATAATTCATGGTTCCATTTGCCACAGCAAGTCTTCCAGGTCCAGAAACAGCAAAACAGACCCAGACCATCAAAATACCAACACCATATTTTACTGTTGGTATGATGTTCCTTTTCTGAAATGCTGTGTTACTTCTATGCCAGATATAATGGGACATACACCTTCCAAGAAGTTCAACTTTTGTTTCTTCAGTCCACAGAGTATTTTCCCAAAAGACTTGGGGATCATCAAGATGTTTTCTGGCAAAACTGAGATGAGGCTTTATGTTTTTATTGCTCAGCAGTGCTTTTCTTCTTTGAACTCTGCCATGCATGCCATTTTTGCCCAGTTTCTTTCTTATGGTGAAGTCATGAAGACTGACCTTAACTGAGTCAAGTGAGGCTTGCAGTTCTTTGGATGTTGTTGTGGGTTTTATTGTGACCTCTTGCATAAGTCATGGCTGCGCTCTTGGAGTAATTTTGGTTGGCCGGTCACTCTTGTGAAGATTCACCACTGTTCCATATTTTCACCATTTGTGGACAATGGCTCTCACTGTGGTTAGTTGGAGTCCCAGAGCTTTAGAAATATCTTTATAACCTTTTCCAGACTAATAGATCTAAATTGCTTTGTTTTTCGTTTGTTCCAGAATTTCTTTAGATCATGGCATGATGTTTAGCTTTTGAAGATCTTTTGGTCTTCTTCACTTTGTCAGGCAGGTCCTATTTAAACGAATCTGTCAGCATGATTTTGCAAAGTAAACTACAGGCATTGATATGTTGTCGCTGTTATACCGATTAAAGTGATACCTTGGGTGAAGAAATCCGTCTTCTGGTTCATGTGTAATCAGTGTTAGAAATTTTCATTTAATGAGATTCTCTTGATCCAGAGCGGAACTGTAGTCTTATCTTCCTGCTCTATGCCAGAGAAATCTAGAATAAACCTTCCCACAGACCCATCCTGAAGCACAGTCTGTCTGTCTTAATAAGGAACATGTTTGTGCTTTGGGCGGGCCTGTGGGCAGGTTTTTCCTTGGCTTCTCTGGCCTAGAGCATGAAGGTTAGACTCCTTCAGTCTCGCCCGGAGCACGGGTATATCATTAACTGAAAACTTCTAACACTTATTGCACAAGAACTATAAGATGGATTTCTTCCCACAGGTATCATATTAATCAGAATAACAGTGGCAACATTTTCTTTAGTTTACTTAGCAATGGCCTGCTGACAGGTTCGCTTTAAGTGATTTTTTGATTGAGAACAGGTGTGGCAGTAATCAGGTCCGGGATTTGGCTAGGGATTTTGATCTCAGCTTCCCAAAGATGTGATAAACCATAGATAATTTATGTTTTAAGGTGGTGGTCAATCCCTTTTTCACACAGAGCCCTGAAGTTTTTAATTTTTTTCTCCTTAAAAATAAAGCCCTTCATTTCAAAACTGCATTTTGTGTTTACTTTTGTTATCTGTTGTCTATTATTTAAATTCGCTTAGTGATCAAAAAACATTTAAGTGAGACAAACATGCAAAAGAATAGGCAATCAGGAAGGGGCAAACACATTTTCGCACAACTGTATGTATATATACTAATCAGAAAAATAAAAGGAACACTAAAGTACTACATCCTAGATATCACTGAATTTAATATTCAAGTTGCAAATCTTAAAACAATAAAACATAAAAATTATCAATGTAAACTTAATATCCCATGGAGGTCTGGATTTTGAATGATACTCTAAATTAAGAAAAAAAATCAAATTATAGGCTGATCCAACTTTTAGTGGAAATGCCTCAAGACAAGGAAATAATGTTCAGCAGTGTGTGGTCTCTATGTGCCTGTATGACCTGCCTACAATGCCAGGGCATGGTCCTAATGAGGTGGCAGATGTTCTCCTGGGGGATCTGCTCCCAGACATTGATTAAAGCATCAGTCAACTCCTGCATAGTCTGTGGTGCAATGTGGCATTGGTGGATGGAACGAGACTAGTGATGATGAACATGCTCGTACTCGCCAGCATCGCTGTATCGCGCCGAGCATTTCTGCGATTATTCGCCTGGTGCTCTGGTCCACGCCCTGAATTTTTGGCTATCTTTAGAGCGCCAATCAACATGCAGGGACTGTCTGCTATGCACTGTAATGCCACTGCCAACTTGGTTGTGGTATTACAGTGATTGGCTGGCTGCACAGTGTCATCAGGTGTATAAGAGACCTGGTGCCACCATGCTCGTCACAGTATGCTCCGAGATTAGAAAGTGTAGGGAGAGCTGCTGCTGAGATAGGGTCTGATATGGGTGTTTATAAGGTAGTGTGGGTATACCATCAAAGAATGCAAAACCGAGCAAAATCAACAGTCCTTCTAAGGACTAATTACGGGGTATATAGATTGCAGTGCTAGGTAGGTAGTGTATGTGTGTATATACATATCAGTGCAAGGCATGCACGCACTGTATGCGGGTATATAGATATCAGTAGCAAGCAATCATTGTATGTGGCCTACTTCATTGCATACATCAAAAGGGTCCATTCCATTACTGTCTGCTGCTGCGGCCTTTTGCACATATTGACCATACCTACAGAGCCCTAGTTCTCAGTGGGCAGCAATTTTTTTTTTGCATCTTAAACTTGATTATTTTGCTCCAAAGCAATCCAGAGCCCACTTTTTTATCCAATTTGCTTGTTGACTCTCCAGAATACAGCCAGATTCTTTTCATAGTACAGCGTGAAAATCTAGCTATTTTGAATGGTTTTGTCCGTCACAGCCATCACATCTGAGTGCGCAAAAATTTCTGACATTTTTGTGGTACCGTTAAATATTTTGGGTGTGTGTTATATAATTTTTTTATACTATTTTGCTTGCAAAAAAATATTTAGATGCAGGGCAGATATTTTACACCGTGTTTTGTCCACCACACGGATCGCATATCATTGCGCTCAAAATTTTGCCATTTCAGGCCTCCATAGAATTTTTTTGTTGTGTCATAGCCAGCTTGTTGACAAATCTTAGCTAGGGGAAAAAAAAATACAGGCCAGATATTTTACACTGGGCTATCTCCATCACACATCTCATCTATCTGTGGGCTACAAATTGTGCATTTCAGGCCTCTATCAAACTGTTTTTGCTGTGTCTTACCTAGTTCATATACTGTTGTGCAGGAAAAAAACAAAAATACAGACCATATATTTGAAAGTGGACTATCTCTGTCAGACACCTCATCTATCTGTGGGCTACAAATTGTAGCATTTCAGGCCTCCATTCCACTGTTTCTGCTGTTACCCTAGTTCAATACACTATTTGGGGTAAAAATTTGAAAAATACAGGCCCCATATTGAAGAGTGTGGTATCTCCGTCAGACGCCTCATCTATCTGTGGGCTACAAATTGTAGCATTTCAGGCCTACATTCCACTGTTTCTGCTGTCTGTAACCCTAGTTCAATACACAATTTTGGGGTAAAAATTAGAAAAAATACAGGCCACACATTGAAGAATGTGACATCTCCGTCAGACGACTCAGCTATCTGTGGACTACAAATTGTAGCATTTCAGTCCTCCATTCCACAGTTTTTGCTGTGTCTTACCCTAGTTATTGATACCAGTTTTCTAAAAAAGAAAAAAAGTACAGTCCAGATATTTTAAAGTTTGTTTTTCCCGCACACGGATCACATCTAAGTTTGCTTCCAGTTCAGGCATTTGTAAAGAACGTGGAAAATCTTGTACTCCATTTAAAAAGGGCAAGGCGCTTGGCAAGGGACAGGGAAGTGGACATGATGGTGATGGTGCATGCAGAGGCCGAGGCCAAGGGCAAGCTGAACTTGTGGCACAACAAACACCGACATCTCGCATGAGCTTCCTGTCCAAATTCCAGGGGGAACGCCAAACAGCACTATTGAAAACAGAACAGTGTCAAAAGGTAGTTGGTTGGATAGCAGATAATGCTTCCAGTCACTTTGCTACCACCACCAGCACCCTGTGTTCCACACCGTCAAGTCTGAGTAGCCGTGAGTCTGGACAGCAAATTCCTAACCCTGAACCTCCTTGCTCCCACCATGCCAAATGCACTGAGACAACTGATCCCACACTTGGATAATCCGAAGAGCTGTTCACTTAACCATTTATAGATTCTGTCCTCTCGCCCGGTCCACTTCAAGAGGGGCAAAATGAGACGGAATGTAACAATGCCCAAATATTTGAGCAGCCACGTTCACACGGTGGGAACGTGTCACAACAGGTGGACGATGATGAGACACAATTGCCAGAAAATGAAGAGGAGGACCAGGGTGCGGAAGTGGAAGAGGGGGTGGTGGATGATATATTAACTGACCAAACCTGGCAGGAGGACATGCAGAGCGAAGATAGCAGCACACAGGGGGACGGAGGCGTAGCACCACAACAGGCAGGAAGAAGCACTGTGGTGGCCACAGACAGAAGGCAGGCAACGGTTCCTCGTAACACCAACACGACAGAAGTAGGCAGTACAACTGTTTTGTCTTCCCGAATCTGGTTGTTTTTTAAAGACTCTGCCGATAACCCCAAACAGGCCATTTGCACCACCTGCCATGCCCGCATCAGCAAGAATAGCAAAACTTCGAGCCTGACCACCACCAGCATGATCAGGCACATGGAAGCAAAACATCCAACTTTTGTGGGCCAAACCCCACAGTCCAGGAACACTGTCTGCGGGTGACACCACAGCTTCTTCCGCTGTTGTGTGTGGAAGCCAATCTCTTGTCCATAGTGCCTGCGAAGATGCCTCCGGCCGTGCGCCTGTCTTTGCGCACACCCAACTACCACCATCATCAAGCACGTCCACGTCCTTGTCACAGCACAGTCTTCAGCTGTCCATACCCCAGTCATTGAAATGCAAGCGGAAATACAAAGGCAACACCACACAGGCCACTGTACTAAAATCACACATTTCTCATCTGCTTGCTCTCTAAATGTTGCCTTTTAGGCCATGAAGACGGAAGCTTTCCTCAACCTGAAGGCGGCTGCCATCCCAAGGTACTCTGTCCTCAACCGCCACTTTCTCCTGGTGTGTCATCCCGACATTACACAAGCACGTGTCCCACAAAAGAGCAGGGACGGTCCATCTCCTGACGGCACACTGGGTTAACATAGTGGAAGCCGGGACTCAGTCGAACCTTGGGATGGAACACGTCCTCCTGATGCCAAGGATTGTGGGGCCCTAGGTCAATCAGGGTTGCCCCCACAGTCTACTGCTCCTGCACATCATCCTCCTCCTCCTCTTCAGCCTGCATCTCCAAAATGACCACAATCAGTCACAAACTGGAAACACTGCAGTACTGCCTCAGCCAAGCGGAAAAATGCTGTGCTGAAGCTAATATGCTTAGGTGACAAACCGCACAATGCTGAAGAGTTGTGGACAGCTCTGAAAGAGCAGGCATATCTGTTGCTGACACCGCTGAACCTACAGCCAGGCATGGTCATGTGTGACATGGGCTGGAATCTGATGGCGGCTCTGACGTGAGGTAAGCTCACACTTGTACCATGCCTGGCCCATGTGCTTAACCTCGTTGTTCAACAGTTTCTCAAAACATATCCTGAGCTGCCAGATATGCTTGTCAAAGTACACCGCCTGTGTACCCATTTTAGAAAGTCAGCTACAGCTTCAGCCGCCTTTGCCATGCTTCAGCAGCGTTTGCAGCTTCCGGCTCACCAACTGCTCTGTGAAGTCCCAACGCGTTGGAACTCTACACTGCATATGTTGGAAAGGATTTGTGAGCAGTAGAGGGCATTTGTTGACTACCAGCATCAACAAAACCATTGGTATTCAGTTCAGAATCCACACATAAGCCCTCAGGAGTGGACATGGATGTCAGAATATTTACCATCCTACAAATCATTGAGGAGTCCACCAAGATGGTGAGCGGCAATGATGCATAATTAGCGTCACCATCCCGCTTCTCTGTATTCTAAAAAACCATCTGCACACAATGAAAGAGGATGCATTGCAGGTGGAGAATGATAAGATGGAGCAAGGAACCATGCAGGGTGATTACACACAGCCCAACCTCATGTCATCCTAAAGGTGGATTGGTTGACAATGAGGAAGAGGAGGAGGAAGAACAGGAGCTATTTTACTGCGCTGTAGACGGTACTACAAGCACAACTGTTGTACTGTCTGTCCAGCGTGGATGGCCTGAGGACAGAGAGGAGGAGTAGGAGGAGGACAGCATGGTCAGTCATCCTGTTGGTGCGGACACGGAAGTGTTGCCAATTAGCAGTCTGGCACGCATTGCAGACTTTATGTTGTGTTGCCTTTCCCTGACCCTTGCATTATCAAAATTTGTGCTGACACTGATTACTGGTTGGTGACACTTCTAGACCCACACTACAAGGAGAACTTTCAATCTCTTCTTCCAGAGGCAGATAGGTGTACTAAAATGTTGCAGTACCAGGGGGCCATTGTTGCTAAATTATTAAAAAAATTCACATCCGAAAACGCTGGTGGCAGAGGTCATAGTTCGCTGGACAACCAAGGCGTAGTGGTGAGAGAGACTCAGCTCCACTCGAGCAGAGGCAGGGTAACACTGGCAAAGTTCTGGGACAGTTTTCTCTGTCCCTCCAATCACCCTGGCCCAGAGTCATGTGTTACTGTCACAAGGAGTGGAAAGTTTGAGAAGATGCTGAGGGAGTACCTTGCTGACCGTACCAACGTCCTCCGTGATTCCTCTGTGCATTTTAATTATTGGGTATCCAATCTGGACACATGGCATGAACTGGCTCTCTACGCCTTGGAGTTCCTGGCCTGCCCTGCCGCTAGCGTTTTGTCAGAGCGAGTTTTCAGAGCGCATCCGCCTGTCAACTGAAAATGCTGACAGGCTGACTCTTATAAAAATGAACAAGGGCTGGATTGGGGCAGACTTCTCTACACCACAAATGATAACAGCAAAACATAACCTCCAATACAGTGTCTTGTTTTGCGAGGTGTATTCACATGCACCTCTTCACATCCACACATTGGGTATATGCTTCCTGAGTTTGGCTATTTGGTGTGTTATCCTCCTCCTTCTCCTCATCCTCATCATCCACCACCACTATATCACCAGGGTGAACATGTTCCGTGATGCAACAGCCACTATATTGTTTTGCAAGGGTGTTTAAGATGTCCGTAACAAAAAATATTTACATAGTAGGTTGATGTGTACCCCACCAGGGGAAAATGTTTGTCAGACCATATGCTTAGTGTATGGCATTCCAAGTATAGGAGACCCACTCCTTTAAACTGGGTAGACATTTTTCAGAGGCCATCCTCCACGTCTCTTCAGACACCACCACTAGAACACGAGGGTGAACGTATTCTGTGATGCACCAGCCACTATATTGTTTTGCAAGGGTGTTTATGATGTCCTTAACAAAAATACTTACACAGTAGGTTGATGTGTATCCCGCAGGGTAAAATGTTTGTCAGCACTGTGGTGTAGTGACTAATGTGGCACCTAGGGGGCGCTGTATAAGTTGCTCAAATTATGCATGGAGGCATTAGATGGATGGGAAACCAGTCCCTGGTATGGTGCTAAATGGAAAGTATGTGTCGCAGAGCTATTCTGTGCTGTAGGTCAGTAATGTTGTTCTGGGACTTGTAGTCCATAACAGTTCTGATTATTGTTAAGGGTGAACCTACAGGGTTAGCTTGTGACTGAGTGAGACATGCTAACCACACATACACTGCCACTGGTGGTGGGAGATGAATGTTGCAATCTGGTGATTGTAGGTGTTGTGAAGGACCTGTGATGAGGTCATGAACAGGTGACCGGACATGTGTTCATGCCTTAGCTGGGGGAGTGGCTACATTTATGAAAGACGTGTTTGGCACATGGTGAGGAGATTGAGTTGGAGACTGAGAAGTCTTGGAAGTCTGGCTGAGAAGTGGAGAGTGTGTCTGCCTGGAAGGTTCCTGGAAGGTCTGTCAGTGTTTATAAGATCCTGGTGTTGAAACGGATTCTTGGAAGCACATGGTGAGACTTGGAGCTTGGTAGCCGGGGTGCTGGATGGGGTCCTGAATAGCACCCGGACAGGACACATGGTGTGCGGAGCCTGTGACGGTCCACATGAGAACACGCGGTTCTGTTGAAGAGCTTGGCTGAAGTTAGCCTGGAAGTGTGACTTTCTGTTACAGTGTGTCAGTGAGCACGGAAGCGAGTTCCAGACCACTGGGAAGGCACCTGCAGTCCCTGCTGGCCTGCAGCCGCTTAGTCAAGCCCGTCCCATGCAGGGTGCGTCTGGGAACGTGATATTGAAGCTGGAATGCATTTAAGTTTTGTGATGTTTGTTACCAGGTGTTAAAGAGACAGTAAAACATTGATTTTTGGACTTAAAGCCTGTGTGTTGCCTCATAACTGCGGTCCGGCCCTTGCTACAGAGCGGATCCCTACAGCACATACACTTTTGTATGGACATTCCAATTATAGGAGACCTGCTCCTTTACATGGGAAGACCTTTTTCTGAGGCCATCCTCCACCTCTCTTCCTACACACCACTAGATCACCAGGGTGACGTGTTCTGTGATGCAACAGCTATGTTAGTGTTGTCAAGGGTGTTTATAATGCCTATAACCAAAATGTTGACAAAGTATGTTGCTGTGTAGCCACAGGGAAATGTTTGTCAGCCCATACACCTAGTGTAAGGGGATTACAAGTTAGGAGACCGCTCTTTATAATGGAAATAGTTTTTTAGCAGGACTTCCTCCATGTATTTTCAAAGTGGTATTTGGGTGCGTCCAAATTTGGGGCAGGCTTTGCATTCACTGCATAGGCAAACAGTATTGGAGACTCACTTCCTAATAATGTGAACTTTGTCCTTTGTTCATCTTCAACAATGCAATTCTCCATTGCAGTTTTCAGCCTCAACACTGCAATGCTACAATGCAGGGTCTCAGCCTCACCACTGCAATTCACCAATGCAGGTTGTTCAGCCTCAACAATGCAATTCTCAACTGTGGTCCTTCAGCCTCAACACTGAAATTCTCCATGCTGGTCCTTCAGCTCAACACTGACATTCAGCGTAAACAATTAAATGCTCCAATGCCAGGTGTTCTTTAGCCTCAACACTGAAATTCTCCACTGCTGTTTCTTGAGCCTCAACACTGACATTCTCCACTGCGGTCTTCATCCTCAACACTGAATTCTCAATTAAGGTTCTTCAGGCTCACAATTCACTGCATAGACAAACAATATTGGAGTACCAAATTATTAGGAACAATGCTTTCAGGTGGCCATCCAGTACGATGGTGCATAGGGTTATTGGGGTGCGTGTTACTTTGGTGCAGGGCAGGCCTTTCCTGCAATGCATAGGCTGACTGTATGGCGTACAAATGAAAAAAATGGGAACTTTGGTTTCATGTGGCCATCTAGGACATCTGTTTCAAGTGTTACTGGGATGCGGGTTAAATTGTTGCAGGGCAGGCCTTGCATTCAATGCATACTCTAACAGTATCGCAGTAGCAAATGAAAAAAAATGGGAACTTGCTTTCATGTGGTCATTAGGAGGTTGTTCCAGTGTTATAGGGTGCATTTTACTTTGGTGCAGGGAGGTCTTGCATTCAATGCATAGGATTAACACTATTGGAGACACACTGTCTTCTAATGGGAACTTTTTATCATGAGGCTTCAAGTACATCTGTTGAAAGGGTTATTGGGGTGCGTGTTACTTTGGTGCAGGCTAGGCCTTGAATTCAGTGCATAGGCTAACAGTATGGGAGTAACACACTGTCTTCTAATGTGAACATTTTTGTCATGACGTCCTCAAGTAGTCTGTTGAAAGGATTATTGGGGTGCGTGTTACTTTGGTGCAGGCTAGGCCTTGAATTCAGTGCATAGGCTAACAGTATGGGACAGACACACTGTCTTCTAATGTGAACATTTTTGTCATGACGTTCTCAAGTACGTCTGTTGAAAGGGTTATTGGGGTGCGTGTTACTTTGGTGCAGGGAAGGCCTTGTATACAGTGCATAGGCTAATAGTATGGCAGTACCAAATGAAAAAAATGGGAAATTTGGTTTCATGTGGCCATCCAGGACGTCTGTTCCAAGCGTTATTGGGGTGCATGTTACTTTGGTGCAGGGCAGGCCTTGCATGCAATGCATAAGCTAACAGTATGGCAGTACCAAACGAAAAAAATAGGAACTTTGGTTTCATGTGACCATCCAGGACGTCTGTTCCAAGTGTTATTGGGGTGCATTTTACTTTGGTGAAGGGCAGGCCTTGCATGCAATTCATAGGCTAACACTATGGGAGACACACTGTCTTCTAATGGGAACATTTTTGTCATGAGGTCCTCCAGTGCGTCTGTTGAAAGTGTTATTGGGGTGCATGTTACTTTGGTGCAGGGCAGGCCTTGCATACAATGCATAGGCTAACAGTTTGGCAGTAGCAAATTAAAAAATGGGAACTTTGGTATCATGTGGCCATCCAGGATGTCTGTTCCTAGTGTTATTGGGGTGCGTGTTACTTTTGTGCAGAGCAGGCCTTGCATGCTATGCATAGGCTAACAGTATGGCAGTACCAAACGAAAAAAATGGGAACTTTGGTTTCATGTGGCCATCCAGGACGTCTGTTCCAAGTGTTATTGGAGTGCATGTTACTTTGGTGCAGGGCAGGCCTTGCATACAATGCATAGGCTAACAGTTTGGCAGTAGCAAATTAAAAAAATGGGAACTTTGGTATCATGTGGCCATCCAGGATGTCTGTTCCTAGTGTTATTGGGGTGCGTGTTACTTTTGTGCAGGGCAGGCCTTGCATGCAATGCATAAGCTAACAGTATGGCAGTACCAAACGAAAAAAATAGGAACTTTGGTTTCATGTGACCATCCAGGACGTCTGTTCCAAGTGTTATTGGGGTGCATTTACTTTGGTGAGGCAGGCCTTACTGCAATCATAGGCTAACATGGAGCCAGTCCTAATGGAACATTTTGTCAGGGTCCTCCAGTGCGTCTGTTAAGTGTTATTGGGGTGCATGTTACTTTGGTGCAGGGCAGGCCTTGCATACAATGCATAGGCTAACAGTTTGGCAGTAGCAAATTAAAAAATGGGAACTTTGGTATCATGTGGCCATCCAGGATGTCTGTTCCTAGTGTTATTGGGGTGCGTGTTACTTTTGTGCAGAGCAGGCCTTGCATGCTTTGCATAGGCTAACAGTATGGCAGTACCAAACGAAAAAAATGGAACTTTGGTTTCATGTGGCCATCCAGAACTCCGCCCATCAGCATGTGAACATACCTCTATTAGACTGATATCTGAATTTCTGGGTGAACGTGGACACTTCTGTCAGTAAAACTTGCCTTTATGGGTGAGTTGGGACCTGCTGTAATTAAAATCACCAAATGGTGATGGGCGGAGTGCTCGGTCAGTAAGCTATCATAGAAGTAAGAGAAAACTGACTGGCACATCCAAACTAGTGTGAATAGCAGGAGCAGCTACCTCCATAGACAATATACAAAAAAGTTGCACTCTATTGTGCAAAAGCATGTCAATGTGAAATATGAAACATGAATAGCAATATGGCTTTTGAATATTTGGAAAAATGAATGAAACGCTTTGCACAAAGGCAAGCTTTTCTGACAGAGGTGTCCACGTTCACCCAGCGTCTCATTCATTTTTTCCTAATATTCAAAAGCCATATAATTCATGTTTCATATTTCACATTGACATGCTTTGCACAATAGAGTGCAACCTTTTTTTGTATATTGTATAGATGTGTCACACACCACATGGCCAGCTAAGGTTGTTAAATGTTAAAATGACATTTCCCTGTGAATGCATTTGTATTGGTTGAAAGCAATGGTAATTTGAAAAGTGCATCAAATACGCTACGTGAACATAGCTCAAGTGGTGGAGGTACCTTTTTTGGGGGGATTATTTATTTTGCCTTACATGCAAATTATTACCCTGGAAAGGATGTTCCTTAACATATTTCCATGGAAAATCCATTTTGGTTTTGTTTTATATATGTTTTAGTGTGCGCTTGTAAAAGTGGCATCAGAGTGACCTAGGAGTCAGAAATGCTTCCAGGGGTATTCACCATGATGCTCCCGTGTCATTTGAGCACTGTTCCCATCGATTTCATACTTTTTTAGACCCTAAAAAGACCCCTGGGGGGATCGCAACAAAAATGCTCGGTTTACCCATAGACTTATATTGAGTTCGCTGCTCAGGCTAAGCACCTGAACACTCGACCAGAACAACGAGCACCCAAGCATTTTAGTGTTCGCTCATCACTAAACGAGACATGTTATCCCAGATGTGCTCGATTTAATTCAAGTCTGGGGAATGGGCAGGTCAGTCTATAGCATCAATGTCTTTATCATACAGGAACTGCTAACATCTTCAGCCATATGAGGCCTATTATTGTCATGCATCAGAAGAAACTCAGGGCCCAGTGCACCTGCATATGGTCTCACAATGGGTCTGAGGATCTCAACCCCGTACCTAATGGCAGTCAGAGTACCTACGGCTAGCACATAGATGGATGGACGGCCCTCCAAAGAAATGCCACCCCACTCCAATACTGACTGCCAAACCGGTCTTGCTGGAGGATGTTTCCAGCAGCAGAACACTGTCCAAGGTTCTCCAGACTATGTCACATCTGTCATATGTGCTCAGTGTGCCTTTTCAGCTTTACTCATGAATTTTCAATAGGATTGAGGTCAGGAATTTGTGCTAGCCACTCTAAAACATTAACTTTGTTATCTTTAAACCACTTTGTTACCATTTTGGCAGTATGCTTCTGGTCATTGCCCATTTGGAAGATCCATTTCTGCCCAAGCTTTAACTTCCTGGCTGATGTCTAAAGATGTTGCTTCAGTATTGCCACATAATCTTCTTTTCTCATGATGCCATCTATTTTGTGAAATGCACCAAGCCCTCCATCAGTAAAATGACCCCACACCATAATGCTGCCATCCCCGTGTTTAACAATTCAGATGGTGTTCTTAGACTTCCAAGTTTCTCCCTTTTTCCTCCAAACATAACGATGGTCATTATGACCAAAAAGTTCAATTTTAGTTTCATCAAACCACAGGACATGTCTCCAAAAATTAAGGTGTTTGTTCTTGTGTGCATTTGCAAACCTTAATCTGGCTTTTTTATGTTTCTTTTGGTCTAATGGATTCTCCTGGCAGAGTGGCCTTTCAGCCCTTGTAGATACAGTACTCATTTCACTGTATATATTGACACAATCTTACCAGCTTCCGTCATCATCATCACAAGGTCTTTTTTTGCTTTTGTCTTTGAGTTGATATCCACATGCCAAACCAAAGCACATTCATCTCTGGGACACAGAACCTGTTTCCTTCCTGGGCAATATGATGGCTGAACAGTCTCATAAACGCGGCACCTTCGTGTGTTTTGAAATTGTAGGATGAGCCAGACTTGTTCTAGTCCTTTCTCTTCCTGATATCTTGACTAGTTTCTTTAGACTTTCTCATGATGCTACACAAAAAGCAGTGTGTTTCAGGTGTGCATTAAAATACATCCACAGGTGTATCTCTAATCAACTCAGATGTTGCCAAAAAAACAGAAGCTTCCAAACACATGACATCTTACAGAATTGTTTAAAGGCATAGTAATCTTAGTGTATGTAAACTTTTGACTTTGCAGTAAGTAATAAAAATGCCTTAAAACATTCTCTTTCTCTCACTATTCTGGCATTTGAAAAATATTACTAATTATGGTAATACTAATTTACCTAAAACGGGAAAGATTAATTCTGATTTCATGTCAGATATTGAGACAAAAATGCATATGTTTCTTTCTATATAGTGTATATAAACTTCTGGTTTCAACTGTATATATGTAA
>JARQOD010006107.1:0-44576 GCA_033576555.1 Oophaga sylvatica | reverse complement strand
AGAGGCGTCCCCGTGGTAACGATTTCCCAAAGGTTTAAAGCTCGTTGGATAAGGTCGGCCTTTTTAGGGCTTACCGACAAAAGGGCGACCTTGCCCGTTTTAAGTTTCGAGCTCACCCCCACAAGGCTGGGGGTTCATGGGGCCCTTTCATAAAGGGGGCCTCGGCATCTCGCCTCCCGGGCGGGCCCTGGCGCCCGCCCCACACGTTTAAAAAAATTTTATGGGGGACGTCAGTGTTCCCGCTGATGCGGCCTTAGGAGTGGGGCCCCTCAGGCGGCTGATTTTAAAAAGTTCTGAAACTTTGTTTTTAGCGCTGTTTCGCATTATCTAATTTTTGGGGAACGCCCTTTTTTTTTACCCCCCTTTTTGGACGTTTTGGGGCGTCCCCCCCTGTAATGACTGGTCCCCCTTCTTCCATTGTCTGAAAGACAGATTTTGGTAAGACCACCTGTAAAATCCTTTTCAGCAAAGGAAGGAAGGGAGACCAGATCCCCCCTTTGGCAAAAGGGGAAATTGTTGTTTTTTAGATGGGGCGTGACCCTTCTCGATAGCGATTATCGGGCTAGGTCGACGCGATACGCTCTTTTCCCCAGCATTCCAGCTCATCGCAGTGGCAGGTTAGTGAGTAGACCTGAACTGTGTGTTTTTTTTGTTATTTAATAACCTTTCCTTGTTTTTTTCTCTAAATTTTTTCAGAAGGGGTTTGTTGCTGCGGGTGTTTTTTGCTTTCCTTAGCTTGTGTACGACTGAGGTGGAGTAAAGGACCCAAAGCTGGGGGGGCCGGGGTCAACACTTTTTAATCTGAGGTGTTCTATCCTGTGTGGGCTCCGCCTACCCACTAGTAATGACTGTCTCCCTTCCTTCCTTCGCTGAAAAGGATTTTACAGGTAAGGTCTTACCAAAATCCGTCTTTTAGTCCCAAATTTTTGATTTTTCCCAAGGAAATTGGACCCCAAAAGTTGTTGTCCAATTTGTCCTGAGTACGGTGATACCCCATATGTGGGGGAAGGAAACTGTTTGGGCGCACGACAGGGCTTGGAAAGGAAGTAGTAACGTTTTGGAATGCAGACGTTGATGGGGGTCATGTTCCGTTTGCAGTGCCCCAGATGTGCCTAAACAGTGGAAACCCCCAACAAGTGACCCCATTTTGGAAACTAGACCCCCTAAGGAGCTTATCTAGATCTTTGGTGAGCACTTTGAACCCCCAAGTGCTTCACACAAGTTTATAATGCCCAGGCATGAAAATAAAAAATCCTATTTTTTTCCCACAAAAATTATCTTTTAGTCACTAATTTTTTATTTTTCCAAGGGTAACAGGAGAAATTGGACCACAAAAGTTGTTGTACAATTTGTCCTGAGTACGCTGATACCCCATATGTGGGGGGGAACCACAGTTTGGGCGCACGGCAGAGCTCGGAATGGAAGGAGCACCATTTGACTTTTTCCAACCAAAATTGGCTGGATTTGAGATCGGACGCCATGTTGCATTTGGAGAGCCCCTGATGTGCCTAAACAGTGGAAACCCCCCCAAGTGACCCCATTTGGGAAACTAGACCCCCTAAGGAACTTATCTAGATCTTTGGTGAGCAATTTGAACCCCCAAGTGCTTCACACAAGTTTATAACGTAGAGTCGTAAAATTAAAAAATCATATTTTTTCCACAAAAATGATCTTTTCACCCCAATTTTTATTTTCCCAAGGGTAACAATACTCCAAAAGTTATTGTGCAATTTGTCCTGAGTACGCTGATACCCCATATGTGGGGGTAAACCACTGTTTAGGTGCATGGCAGAGTTTGGAAGGGAAGGAGCGCCGTTCGACTTTTTCAACACAGAATTGGCTGGATGCCATGTCATGTTTGGAGAGCTCCTGATCTGCCAGTGGAAACTCCCAACAAATGACACAATTTTGGAAACTAGACCCCTCAAGGAACATATCTAGATGTGTGGTGAGCACTTTGAACCCCGAAGTGCTTCACAGAAGTTTATAACGTACAGCCGTAAAATAAAAATCTTTTTTTTTTTTTTTTTACAAAAATGATTTTTTCATCCCCAATATTTTATTTTCACAAGGGTAACAGGAGAAATTGGACCCCAAAAGTTGTTGTCCAATTTGTCCTGAGTACGCTGATACTCAATATGTGGGAGAAAACTACTGTATGGGCACACGTCGGGGCTCGGAAGGGAAGTAGTGACGTTTTGGATTGCAGACTTTGATGGCATGGTCTGGGGGCGTCATGTCGCATTTGGAGAGCCCCTGATGCGCCTAAACAGTGGAAACCCCCCACAAGTGACCCCATTTTGGCAAATAGACCCCACAAGGAACTTATCTAGATGTGTGGTGATGTAAGGTTCTGTGTACATGTTCCTGAAACTCAGTTTTTCCGTCAGCCATTTTACTTTCTGTCTTGCTGCAGCTATCTTGCCCTCAGTCAATATGGAGTTTCCAGCTTGCATGTTCCCGCCCTGATTCTCTCCTCTTGCTTCTTAAGCAGCCACAGCTGAGCAATCAGTGCTTCAGAATCAAGCCTGCAGTGTACCTGTGACCTGACTCCTGGAAGCCTTGGACCTTGTACTCCAGTTATTTCCTATTGTGGAACTTTGGAACACTCGTGGACTTTGGAACCTTGCTATTTGATAAATCCACGTTTGCATGGACTTATGGTAACAGAGAAGAGATCCTGAACCTGTTGTGGAGAGTGATTGCTGAGCTTAAGTTACTCTGGCCTGCTGTGTCTCCTGCTTTTGTATCTGCAAACTGTGTGACTATTATTGCCACTTGTATGAAGTAATACAAGACCTTCTATATCAAACCTGTGACTCCTGTGTTTTCATCGCACCCAAGCACAAGACACTATATGAACTGTACTCCTTACATTACAAGATTCTGAAGCCAAACGTTAGTGTCTGCTGGGTCTGGAAAGGCTGTGTCTGCTGTAACTGTGGATATCAGATGTCCGGTTGTACTTTCTGTGATGACAGTGGTTGTGACTTCTCACAACCATTACAGGTGAGCAATTCCCTTAAGTTTTTTTTTTCTGCAGTGTTACCACAGGTAAACACTATTGTTTTTTTTTTTTTTATCCTCTTTTGTGTCTGCTGTAACTGTGGATATCAGATGTCCGGTTGAACTTTCTGTGATGATAGTGGTTGTGACTTCTCACAACCATTCCAGGTGAGCAATTCCCTTAAGTTTTTTTTTCTGCAGTGTTACCACAGGTAAACACTATTGTTTTTTTTTTCTTCTCCTCTCCTTCCAGTACTCCTGTCTTAAAAGATCTGGAAAATGGAGGCCCGCATAAAGGAACTTTGCGGAGTGACTGATAATATCCTTGCAGATTTGCAGACTATAAAAACCCGTTTTACAAACCTACAGGACCTCACTAATCACAATTTGCAAGTGTTTGGACAGACTGCCCAGGATTTGCGAGCCAGGATTGAGGTTCTAGAGGAGCGAGTCCAGGCTCCTGCCGTAGCCCCGAGTTCTGGGATTCCCAAGTTGCCCCCTTTTCGTTTTGGCGGTGAACGTGAGAAATTCAGGGGATTTATTAATCAATGCAATCTTTTTTTTTCTGCACATGCTTCACAATTTCCCACTGAACGATCTAAAGTGCTTACTATAATTATGTTGCTTACCAACAATGCTTTGATGTGGGCAAACCCTCTGATTGAGACTGAGGATGAATGTTTGGATCATCTTGATGCTTTCATTTCAGCCATGGGACAGGTGTTTGATGACCCCAATCGAGGTGCAACAGCTGAAGCAGCCATGTTAGCTTTGCGCCAAGGTAAGCACTCGGTAGCTGAATATGCCTTGGATTTCAGGAGATGGGCCCTTGATACCACCTGGGACAGTTCCGCCAAAAAATCTATTTTTCGAAAAGGGTTATCTCCACTGATTAAGGATGAACTTGCTCGTGCCGACCCTCCCACTGCGTTAGGTGACTTTATTAACTACTGCATCCGTATTGATACTCGTCTGACTGAACGCAGGCAAGAGAGATGGTTCGAAAGCAATCGCACTAACCTTTTCCTACCTTCCTCTCCAGCTAAGGAACCTGTGAGTAGGATCACACGGGAACCTGAACCTGAACCCATGCAGGTAGACTCTTTACAACGACGGGTTAGTGATGCACGCAAGGAACATCGTTTTAAGGAGAATCTATGTTTCTATTGTGGTAAGTCAGGGCACTTCATTATAAACTGCCCCAGCCGTTCTCGTAAGACTACTGCAGCACTCATTCACTGTGAGTGTTGCGAGAGGGGATCTGTCAGGTCCGAGCCTCAGGCTCCAGAGAGATCTGCAGCAACAGATCTTGATTTCTCGGACTTAAACTCCGTTACTTCTGAGGACGTTGACTGTGTAAACGCTGCAATTTTTCAAGTCTCCTCAGCGGTTGTCCCAGCTGAGTTGTAAGAAAAACAATTCTCATTGCTTTCTTTCCATCAAACTCTGGGTTGACTCAGCTTGGGTGTCTAGCTCTGCTATGATCGACTCAGGGGCAAGTGGAAATTTTATGGATGTCTCCTTTGCTCTGAAACAGGGGATACGTTCAGTGAAGAAGGCTACTCCAGTACAGATGGAAACTGTGGATGGCTCCCTGCTGACCTCTGGACTAGTGGATCAGGAAACAGAGCCTTTGAGGGTTCTTATGGGTAAAGATCATCAAGAGAAACTGTCCTTTATGCTTATCTCTTCTCCCCACTTTCCCATTATTCTAGGACTAACATGGCTGCAGGCTCAGAATCCTACCATTAACTGGGAGACCAAGGAATTACACTTTCCAGAGAAACAGATGAGTCCAAAAGTTTCAGCTTGCTCTGTTCCTAAGGGAACCATGTCAGTCCCTGAACTACCAGCTGTATACCAGGACTATGTGGATTTATGTGACAAGAAGAACGCTGACCAGCTTCCCCCTCACCGTCCATATGATTGTCCAATTGAATTATTGCCTGGAGCAGAGATACCTTTTGGTAAGATCTACCCCTGGGGGGCCCGAGCTAAAGGCTTTAAAGGATTACATAGACGAAAATCTAGCCAAGGGCTTCATACGCCCCTCTTCATCTCCTGCAGGTGCACCCATCTTCTTTGTAAAGAAGAAAGATGGATCTCTGAGACCTGCGTAGACTATAGGGAACTCAATAAGGTTACTATTAGAAACCGTTATCCATTGCCTTTAATCCCTGAGTTATTGGAGAGAGTGCGACATGCCAAAATTTTCTCTAAACTAGATCTCCGTGGGGCCTATAACTTAGTCCGTATTAGACCTGGGGATGAATGGAAGACTGCATTCAGGTCACGCTATGGACACTTTGAATATCTAGTTATGCCTTTTGGTCTGAGTACCGCCCCAGCCACTTTCCAACACTTGGTGAATGACATCTTCAGGGATCTCCTAGATACATTTGTGGTGATTTATTTGGATGATATTCTAATTTTTTCTAACTCCACAGAGGAACATCAGGGACATGTGAGAATGGTCTTGGAACGTCTAAGACAAAATCATCTTTACATCAAACTTGAAAAGTGTGAATTCCATAGGACCGAAATTCAATTTCTGGGGTATGTACTGTCTACACAAGGAATTAGTATGGATGGAAGCAAGACCCAAGCCATCAAGGATTGGCTAAGTCCTAGAAATGTGAAGGAGGTGCAGCGCTTCATCGGGTTTGCCAACTTCTATAGACGTTTCATTAGGAATTTCTCTGAGGTAGTGTCACCTATCACCCAACTTACCCGGAAAGAGTCTAGGTTCTCCTGGACCCTCCAAGCCCAGGAAGCATTTTCCCGTCTGAAAGATAAATTTACCACTGCACCTATCTTAGTACATCCCAACCCCGAACTTGCCTTCATAATAGAGGTGGATGCTTCAGACTGTGCCGTTGGAGCTATACTCTCTCAGAGAACAGGTGAGAAGAATGTCTTGCATCCCTGTGCCTTCTTTTCCCAGCAGTTGTCTTCGGCTGAGAGGAACTACGATGTGGGCAATAGAGAGTTGTTGGCCATTATTGCCGCCTTCAAAGAATGGAGACACCTTCTTCAGGGAGCTGCACAGCAAATAGTCGTCCTGACAGACCATCGTAACCTTGAATTTATCAGGTCGGCTAAGTGCCTGACTCCTCGCCAGGCTCGCTGGAATCTTTTCTTAAACCAATTTAATTTTATCATTTCTTATAGACCAGGATCGCGCAATGGAAAGGCTGATGCACTCTCTAGGATTTATTCAGCAGAGACACGTCCACTTACTCCTCCTAAGACTATTCTTCCTGACTCTAGATTCCTGGGAGTGATTCATAATCAAGACCTACTTAAGGACATCAAGGAAGCATACCATGCGGATTCCTTTTTGGCACAACCCTGTTATGTTACGGTAGCTGAGGAGTGCAGGTAAAAAAGGAAATACACCAGAGCAGTTGGAATCTATGAGATTGCAGTACCCTGACTAACCACCGCAACTAGAGGCAGCCGTGGAGCGTTCCTACGATGGTCCTAGACGCCTCGTCACAGCCTGAGAAACTAACTACACCTAAAGATAGAAATAGGAAAGCTATCTGCCCCGGAGCAGAACCCCAAAGATAATAGAAAGCCCCCAAACATGTAATGGCGGTTAGACAAGAGGAAATACCGACACAGAAAGAAAATAGTATGAGCAAACGCTGGGGCCCAAACTATCTAAATAGAAAAGGACAGGAAGGGTACTTACTGCAATCCCAGAAACCCTGAAAAACACCAACTCTACTAATTTCAAAATCACCTGAGATCACACGACCTCTACCACCTAAATTAGTTCTCTGGTGTAACAAAAACAGCAGCCACTGAAAAAACTGCAAAAAGCAAAAGTACAAAACACAGTGGCTGGACTAAACTGAGAGGGCAAAAGCCCCAGAGGGGACCCAGAAGGCCCCCACAGAAGTGCAGGACAAAATGCAAAAATATAGCAAAAACACAAAATAAGAAATTGTCTTATCTGATAGCAGGAGATGCAGACACGACACAGCAGGCTACAAGGGAAACTGGAAAGAAGGATTCAGACCAGAACAATTGATCACCGGCAACCCTGATGGGAAAATGATTCCCTTAAATAAGACCAATCAGTAACACCTGATTCCCAATCCTCACTAGTACCGCTTGTAACCACCAGAGGGAGCCTCTGCTCAGAACTCATCTCAAACCCATTCACAACAGTACCCCCCCCTTGAGGAGGGGTCACCGAACCCTCATTTGAGCAACCAGGTCGGTCAGGATGAGTTCTATGATACGCACGGATAAGTCTCCTAGCATGGATGTCCGAAGCAAACACCCAAGAATTATCTTCCTGACCATAACCTCTCCATTTAACCAAATACTGGAGTCTTCGTCTAGAAAAACGAGAATCCAATATTTTCTCAACCACATACTCCAGATTGCCCTCAACCAAAACAGGGTCAGGAGGCACAGCAGCAGGAACCACTGGCTCAACAAACCTCTTCAACAAGGACTTGTGGAACACGTTATGGATCTTAAATGTCCCTGGAAGAAGCAAACGAAAAGAAACAGGATTAATAATCTCCATGATCTTATAAGGTCCAATGAACCTAGGCTTAAATTTAGGAGATGCTACTCTCATAGGAATATTCTTTGAGGACAACCAGACCAAGTCCCCCACTTTAAACCGAGGACCATCAGTCCTATGCCGGTTAGCAAACCGCTGGGCCTTCTCCTGAGAGAGGGACAACCTCTCCACTACCTGGTCCCAAATCTGCTGCATACGCTCAACGACAGAGTCAACACCTGGACAGACAGAAGCCTCCGTCTGTCCTGAAGAAAATCGAGGGTGAAACCCAGAATTACAGAAAAACGGAGACATCAAAGTGGCAGAGCTAGCCCTATTATTAAGAGCAAACTCAGCCAAAGGCAAAAAAGAGACCCAGTCATCCTGATCAGCAGACACAAAGCATCTTAGATAAGTCTCCAATGTCTGGTTTGTTCTCTCAGTTTGACCATTGGTCTGAGGATGAAATGCCGAGGAGAAAGACAATTGAACACCCAGTTTAGAACAAAAAGTCCTCCAAAATCTGGAAACAAACTGGACTCCTCTGTCAGACACAATGTTCTCAGGAATGCCGTGTAAACGAACCACGTGCTGAAGGAACAACGGCACCAATTCAGAGGAGGAAGGCAACTTAGGTAATGGCACAAGATGTATCATTTTGGAAAACCTATCACAAATTACCCAGATGGTGGTCATTCTCTGAGAAACAGGAAGATCGGAAATGAAATCCATAGAGATATGGGTCCATGGTCTCTTGGGCACAGGCAATGGCATCAACAAACCACTAGAGCGAGAGCAAGGCTTGGAGCGAGAGCAAGTCCCGCAGGACTGCACAAATTCCCTGACATCGCGAGACAAGGTAGGCCACCAAAAGGACCGACTAACCAAGTCTCTGGTACCAAAAATTCCGGGATGCCCAGCCAATGCGGAACAATGAATCTCAGACATCACACTCTTTTTCCATTGGTCCGGGACAAACAATTTTCCAACAGGGCAGCGCTCGGGCCTATCCTCCTGACACCCCTCCAGAGCAAGTCTCAAATTAGGCGAGATGGCGGAAAGAACTACACCCTCCTTCAAAATAACAGAGGGATCAGATAGCTCAGGAGAGTCCGCAAGGAAACTCCTCGAGAGGGCATCCGCCTTAACATTCTTAGTGCCAGGAAGAAGGGAAACCACAAAATTAAAACGTGTGAAAAACAAGGCCCACCTGGCCTGTCTAGGATTGAGTCGCTTGGCAGATTCCAGATAGACCAGATTCTTATGGTCCGTAAGGACCACCACCTGATGTTTGGCTCCCTCCAGCCAATGTCTCCACTCTTCAAAAGCCCACTTCATGGCCAATAACTCCCGATTACCCACGTCATAATTACGTTCAGTAGGAGAAAATTTTCGAGAGAAAAAGGCACAAGGGTTACTTTTAGAGGTCTCTGGATCTTTTTGGGACAAAACGGCACCTGCCCCAATTTCAGAGGCATCAACCTCCACCTGAAATGGCAGAGAAACATCAGGCTGCCGTAGAACAGGAGCAGAAGTGAATCTCTGCTTAAGTTCCTGAAACGCAGAGACTGCCTCAGGAGGCCAATTCACCACATCAGAACCCTTTCTGGTCAAATCAGTTAATGGTTTAACAATAACAGAGAAATTACCAATAAATTTACGATAAAAATTGGCAAAACCCAAAAATCTCTGAAGAGCCTTTAATGAAGTAGGTTGGACCCAATCACAGATGGCCTGAACCTTGACCGGGTCCATTTCAATAACAGATGGGGACAAAATGAATCCCAGAAATGAGATCTTCTGTACGCCAAAAAGACACTTTGATCCCTTCACATACAGAGCATTCTCTCTCAAAATCTGGAATACAGTTCGAACATGTTTCACATGAGAGTCCCAGTCATTAGAAAAAATCAAGATATCATCCAAATAAACAATCAGAAACTTGTCCACAAAATCCCTGAAAATGTCATTCATGAAGGACTGGAAGACGGAAGGAGCATTAGTGAGCCCAAAGGGCATCACAAGGTACTCAAAATGCCCTTCAGGGGTGTTAAATGCCGTCTTCCATTCATCCCCGTGCTTAATGCGAATAAGGTTATACGCCCCCTGAGGTCAAGCTTGGTAAACCAAGTAGCGTTTTTCACCCTGGAAAACAGGTCAGAAATCAAGGGTAACGGGTATTGATATTTCACAGTAATATTGTTCAAGAGACGATAATCAATACACGGCCTTAATGAACCATCTTTTTTGGCCACAAAGAAAAAACCGGCACCTAAGGGTGAAGAGGATGGTCTGATATGACCCTTCTCCAATGATTCCTTGATATAAGACCGCATAGCGTCATGTTCAGGTACAGACAAGTTAAAAAGGCGACCCTTAGGGAATTTACTACCTGGCACTAATTCAATAGCGCAGTCATAGCTCCTATGGGGAGGTAAGGATGCAGATTTACTTTCGCTAAACACATCAGAAAAATCAAACAAAAAGTCAGGAACATCCTCAGCCTGGGGGGAGGCAGAAAAAACAGGAGTGTTGGTATTAACACATTGGCAGCCCCAACTGGTTACAGACACAGATTTCCAATCCAAAACAGGATTATGAGACTGTAACCAAGGGAAACCCAGCACGATAATGTCATGCAGATTATATAGAACCAAAAATTTGCAGCACTCCTGGTGATCAGGTTCAACCCTCATTATCACCTGAGTAGAAAACTGGGGTTTATTCTCAGCCAAAGGGGTAGAATCGATCCCCAGTAGGGGAATAGACTTCTGTAGGGGTATCAAGGGAAATCCACAACGTTTAGCAAAATCATAATCCATCAGGTTAATAGCTGCTCCAGAATCAACGAAAGCCTGAGCAGAAAATGAGGACAGAGAGCATATCAGAGTGACAGTTAATAAAAACTTAGTCTGAACACTACCCAAGACAACTGAGCGTGCAAAACGTCTTCCCCGCTTAGGGCAGACTGAAATAGCATGAGAGTCATCACCACAGTAGAAACATAACCCATTGCGCTTTCGAAACTCATGACGCTGTGCCCCAGACACCACTCCATCACACTGCATGGGCTCAGCAGCTGGCTCACAAGGCAACACCACTCCACGCATACTTCTCCGCTCACGCAAACGTCTGTCAATTTGAATCGCTAATGACATAGAATCATTGAGACCAGAGGGGACAGGGAATCCCACCATAACATCCTTTACATTATCCGACAGACCCTTCCGGAAAAGGGCCGCCAAAGCGTCGTCATTCCATTTGGTCAGGACTGCCCACCTACGGAATCTCTGACAGTATAACTCAGCGTCATCAAGGCCCTGATTTAATGCCAACAAGGCTTTTTCAGCTTGATCAGTGACATTAGGCTCATCGTACAATAACCCCAAAGCCTGAAAAAATGCATCAACATCACTCAAAACAGGATCCCCAGGTGTGAGGGAAAAAGCCCAATCCTGAGGATCGCCGCGCAGGAGAGAGATGACAATTTGAACCTGCTGCGCTGCGTTTCCTGAGGACTTAGATTTTAAGGCAAGAAACAATTTACAATTATTTTTGAAATTCTGAAACTTAGCTCGATCCCCTGAAAACAAATCTGGCATGGGGATCCTAGGTTCCACAACAGGCAACCTAGCAAGATATGCAGCAATACTCTGAACCTCAGTGCAAGCTGATCCACACGGCCAGACAACTGTGCAAACTCCATTGGGAGAAAAGATCCTCCCCAGCACCCAGAGATACAGAGGAAAAAAAAAAAAAAAAATGCAACAAACAGAAAAATGTCTCTGACAACTTTTCTTCCTTCAAAATATTTTTTCCCTTCTGTGAGTACCATACAATTTTTCAGGCCGGTGATACTGTTATGTTACGGTAGCTGAGGAGTGCAGGTAAAAAAGGAAATACACCAGAGCAGTTGGAATCTATGAGATTGCAGTACCCTGACTAACCACCGCAACTAGAGGCAGCCGTGGAGCGTTCCTACGATGGTCCTAGACGCCTCGTCACAGCCTGAGAAACTAACTACACCTAAAGATAGAAATAGGAAAGCTATCTGCCCCGGAGCAGAACCCCAAAGATAATAGAAAGCCCCCAAACATGTAATGGCGGTTAGACAAGAGGAAATACCGACACAGAAATTAAATAGTATGAGCAAACGCTGGGGCCCAAACTATCTAAATAGAAAAGGACAGGAAGGGTACTTACTGCAATCCCAGAAAACCCTGAAAAACACCAACTCTACTAATTTCAAAATCACCTGAGATCACACGACCTCTACCACCTAAATTAGTTCTCTGGTGTAACAAAAACAGCAGCCACTGAAAAAACTGCAAAAAGCAAAAGTACAAAACACAGTGGCTGGACTAAACTGAGAGGGCAAAAGCCCCCGGAGGGGACCCAGAAGGCCCCCACAGAAGTGCAGGACAAAATGCAAAAATATAGCAAAAACACAAAATAAGAAATTGTCTTATCTGATAGCAGGAGATGCAGACACGACACAGCAGGCTACAAGGGAAACTGGAAAGAAGGATTCAGACCAGAACAATTGATCACCGGCAACCCTGATGGGAAAATGATTCCCTTAAATAAGACCAATCAGTAACACCTGATTCCCAATCCTCACTAGTACCGCTTGTAACCACCAGAGGGAGCCTCTGCTCAGAACTCATCTCAAACCCATTCACAACACAACCCCCAAGGGACGTAAGTCTTGTTTTTAAGAATGGTGTGTGGATTCAGGGACAACGTCTGTATATTCCTGAAACAGTCAGATTGAGAGTATTGCAACTCATTCACGATTCCAAGATAGCTGGGCATAGAGGAATTCTAAAGACACAGGAATTTCTTTCTCGTTTCTTTTGGTGGCCCACTTGCAGGAAGGATGTTTTAAACTATGTCACTTCATGTGAAGTCTGTGCAAGATGCAAAACACCTCGCTCCTCACCAACTGGTCTGTTGCAACCCCTTCCCACCCCGTCCCGCCCGTGGGGATCCATTTCTATGGACTTCATTGTGGAGTTACCAACCTCTCAAGGGAAGAACACCATTCTAGTGGTGGTTGATCGTTTAACAAAAGCAGCTCATTTTATCCCTTGTGTCGGCTTACCCACTGCAAGACAGACATCAGATTTGATGATTAAAAATGTGTTTCGCTTACATGGAGTACCAGATGAGGTTATTTCGGATCGAGGGGTGCAATTCA
The DNA here is from genome assembly GCA_033576555.1 of Oophaga sylvatica. NCBI lineage: Eukaryota > Metazoa > Chordata > Amphibia > Anura > Dendrobatidae > Oophaga > Oophaga sylvatica. The sequence goes on along the minus strand of JARQOD010006107.1, from coordinate 31,845 downwards.
CTTCAAGGTTTTGGCAAAATTTCTCTGCAGCATTGGACATTAAAGTAAACCTTTCTTCTGCTTTTCATCCTCAGACTAATGGACAGACGGAACGAACCAATCAGACCTTGGAGCAGTATCTTCGCTGCTTTATCTGCCACCTACAGGATGATTGGGTGGATCTACTTCCACTGGCTGAGTTCTCTTATAACAACTCTCAGAGCGCCTCCACTAAGCAGTCTCCTTTTTACTCCAATTTAGGTTATCATCCTAACATTCTTCCTCGATTTCCCATAGAAACGCCCTTGCCAGCAGTGGCTGAAAGAATCACGTCTTTACAAAGGAATATGGGTCTTCTAAAGGGAAATCTGGAATTGGCTCAGGAAAGGTACAAGAAAGCCGCAGATAAATTTCGTAAACCTGCACCAGCTTTCAAGGTAGGAGACTTAGTCTGGCTGTCAACCAGAAATCTTAAGTTAAGGATTCCATCGTCTAAGTTGGGACATAAATACATTGGACCTTATAAAATCAGTAAAATTATAAGTGCTGTCGCTTGTCGTCTTCAACTGCCCAGAACTATGAGAATCCACCCTGTCTTTCATGTATCCCTACTAAAGGCTGCGACACCCAATACGTTTCCTGGACGTTCTTCTCCTTGCCCTGACCCAGTGCTAGTCGATGATCAGGAAGAATTTGTGGTGGAAAGGATTCTAGATTCCAGGTTGTATAGAAATCAATTACAATATCTGATTAAATGGCAGGGCTACCCAGTGGAGGACAACTCATGGGAACCAGTCAATAACGTTAATGCTCCTCGCTTGCTCCGTCAGTTTCATCAGAGGTACCCACACAAGCCTGGTCTGAGGTCATCCGGAGGTTGTCCCTAAGGGGGCAGTAATGTAAGGTTCTGTGTACATGTTCCTGAAACTCAGTTTTTCCGTCAGCCATTTTACTTTCTGTCTTGCTGCAGCTATCTTGCCCTCAGTCAATATGGAGTTTCCAGCTTGCATGTTCCCGCCCTGATTCTCTCCTCTTGCTTCTTAAGCAGCCACAGATGAGCAATCAGTGCTTCAGAATCAAGCCTGCAGTGTACCTGTGACCTGACTCCTGGAAGCCTTGGACCTTGTACTCCAGTTATTTCCTATTGTGGAACTTTGGAACACTCGTGGACTTTGGAACCTTGCTATTTGATAAATCCACGTTTGCATGGACTTATGGTAACAGAGAAGAGATCCTGAACCTGTTGTGGAGAGTGATTGCTGAGCTTAAGTTACTCTGGCCTGCTGTGTCTCCTGCTTTTGTATCTGCAAACTGTGTGACTATTATTGCCACTTGTATGAAGTAATACAAGACCTTCTATATCAAACCTGTGACTCCTGTGTTTTCATCGCACCCAAGCACAAGACACTATATGAACTGTACTCCTTACATTACAGGTGAGCACTTTGAACCCCGAAGTGCTTCACAGAAGTTTATAACGTACAGCCGTAAAAATAAAAAATCCTTTTTTTTTTTACAAAAATGATTTTTTTCACCCCCAATATTTTATTTTCACAAGGGTAACAGGAGAAATTGGACCCCAAAATTGTTGTCCAATTTGTCCTGAGTACGCTGATACCCAATATGTGGGAGAAAACTACTATATGGGTACACGTCGGGGCTCGGAAGGGAAGTAGTGACGTTTTGGATTGCAGACTTTGATGGAATGGTCTGGGGGCGTCATGTCGCATTTGGAGAGCCCCTGATGCGCCTAAACAGTGGAAACCCCCAACAAGTGACCCCATTTTGGAAAATAGACCCCACAAGGAACTTATCTAGATGTGTGGTGAGCGCTATGAAGCCCCAAGTGCTTCACAGAAGTTTATAATGTACAGCCGTAAAAACAAAAAAATCATTTTTTTTTTTTTTAAAAAAAATGATATTTTTACCCCCAGTTTTTTATTTTCCCAAGGGTAACAGAAGAAATAGGACAAATTGCACAATAACTCTTGGGGTCCAGAGTACACTGATACCCCATATGTGGGGGTAAACTACTGTTTGGGCGCATGGCAGAGCTCAGAAGTGAAGGAGCACCGTTTGACTTTTTCAACGCAGAATTGGCTGGAATTGAGATTAGACGCCATGTCACATTTGGAGAGCCCCCGATGTGCCTAAACAGCGGAAACCCCCAATTCTAACTCCAACCCTAACCCCAACACACCCCTAACCCTAGTCCCAACCCTAACCACAAACCTAACCCTAACACACCCATAACCCTAATCCCAACCCTAACCCTAATCCTAACATAATAATAATAATCTTTATTTATATAGCGCCATCATATTCCGCAGCGCTTTACATTTTAACAGTTTCAGAACACAAGTCATAAGTAACAACTTTAACAATACAATAATTAAAGCAAAATAAGACGACCCTGCTCGTGAGAGCTTACAATCTACAATGAGGTGGGGGAGCTACAAAGTACAGGTGTGTATATACAATGATGGTCCAGCCATCTTGAGGGAGTGAGGGAAGTAGCTTTATACTCTGGCCTTCTTGAGGGGCACATCCCGAGGCTGATCTTGGGCATGTCAGCTGTTGGTGTAAAAGGGATTCTCTTGGAAGCCACCTTTTTCCCGATGGTCTCAACCTGAAAGCCAATGTTCTGCAGCTCCCATGAAGGTCGTCCAGGACCCGGCGGCCATTAAATATGAATGCAGGCTTTAACATCTTGGAATGGATGCGTTGGAAATCCAGTTCCTTAAACATGTCCCACTCTGTGCAGATAACTATGGCGTGCGCTCCCTCACAGGCCTCGTATGGATCTGGGGAGATATGGACCAGCTTCTCCACTCTGTCGTCAGCAGTCACTCCGGGCTGGGATAAGTCCATGACGATTTGTTCCCTTGGTACTTTGGGATCGAATATGTGCAGCTTGGCCCCTTCATCCATAAGGTACTTGCTGATGTAGATACTGGAGGATTCTCTTGTGTCACCTGTGTCCTTCTTGAAGGCAAAGCCTAACACAGCAATTTTTTTGTCAGTTACGGTGTTGAAGAGGCAATCGATGATCCTAGAGGTAAACCTCCGCCTCTGGTAGTCATTCATGTCAATCACCTGCTGCCAATATTTTGCAACTTCGTGCAGATTTAAAACTTCACACAAATAAACTAAATTAAGTACATCTTTCTGGAAGCAGCTACCACCAAAACCAACACTGGCTTTAAGGAATTTATTTCCAATTCTTTGGTCCATCCCAATAGCCCTGGCCACTTCTACATCTGCACCAGTCGCTTCACACAAGGCACTGATAGAGTTAATACTGCTGATCCTCTGGGCGAGGAACGCATTAGCAGCCAGTTTAGAAAGCTCAGAGGACCAAGTGTTGGTGGTGATAATTTTCTCCGAAGGGACCCAGTTTTCATATACAGCACACAGGGCGCGCACCACTCTCTGTCCGTCAGGGGTTTCATCTCCTCCAATCAGGACCCGGTCAGGGTTTTTAAGATCTTTGATAGCCGTTCCTTCCGCAAGGAACTCTGGATTAGACAGCACCTGGAGGTTGAGATTGGGTTTTGTGTTGGCATCAAAGATCCGACGAATGCTCTCGGCAGCTCTCACAGGCACCGTGCTCTTTTCGGTCACAATTTTGTACCCATTTGAGTTCTGAACAATCCTTCGGGCACAAGCTTCAATGTATTTGAGATCTGCAGCTCGGCCTTTTCCCATACCGTAGGTTTTCGTTGGGGTGTTAACAGAAATGAAGACAAGATCAGCCTCTTGGATGGCTGCATCAATGTCAGTGGAGTAAAACAGGTTTTTCCCTCGGCAGGATTCAACCACTTCTTTCAGTCCAGGCTCATATATAGGAGGGTGTCTGAATTCCAGGCATTTATCCGCACCTCGTTTACATCCACCACCGTCACCCTGATATCGGGGCACATGTGAGCGATGACACTACAGGTTGGACCGCCAACATATCCAGCACTGATGCAGCAGATCTTCTTAATTTGAAACATTGTGATGCTGGAGAGTACAGTGAAGTGCCCTGTACTGGGTCAGTCTCACCCACGGCAGGATGGGCTGTAAGTCCATATATCCGGCTGCAGGTCCACCCACGGGGAAGAGAGTGGGTGTGCCGCCGCCAGGTGGGGGTAACTCCTAACTTTAGCGCCAACCCTAACCCTAACTTTAGCCGCAACCCTAACCCTAATGGGAAAATGGAAATAAATACATTTTTTTAATTTTATTATTTTTCTCTAACTAAGGGGGTGATAAAGGGGGGTTTGATTTACTATTTATAGCGGGTTTTTATGATTGGCAGCTGTCACGCTAAAAGACGCTTTTTATTGCAATAAATAGTTTTTGCATCACCACATTTTGAGAGCTATAATTTTTGCATATTTTGGCCCACAGAGTCATGTGAGGTCTTATTTTTTGCGGGACGAGTTGACGTTTTTATTGGTACCATTTTTGAGCATGTGACATTTTTTAATCGCTTTTTATTTCGATTTTTGGGAGGTTAGAATGAACAAAAATCAGCAATTCAGGAATTTCTTTTGGGGGAGGCGTTTATACCATTCCACGTGTGGTAAAATTGATAAAGCAGTTTTATTCTTCAGGTCAGTACGATTATGGCGATACCTCATTTATATCATTTTTTTATGTTTTGGCGCTTTTATAGAATAAAACCAATTTTATATAAAAAATTATTATTTTTGCATCGCTTTATTCTGCGAGCTATAACTTTTTTATTTTTTCGCTGATGATGCTGTGTGGCAGCTCGTTTTTTGTGGGACAAGATGACGTTTTCAGCAGTACCATGTTTATTTATATCCGTCTTTTTGATCGCGTGTTATTCCACTTTTTGTTCGGCGGTATGATGATAAAGCATTGATTTTTTGCTTTGTTTTTTTTTTTGTTTTTTTAAGGGGTTCACTAAAGGGGTTAACTAGTGGGACAGTTTTATAGGGGGGTTGTTACGGATGCGGCGATACCAAATATGTGTACTTTTATTGTTTTGGTTTTTTTATTTACAGGAAAAAATGAATTTATTGGGGAATATTTTTTTTTTTTTATGATTTTTTTAAACAATTGTTATTTTTATTTTTTTTAACTTTTTTACTTTGTCCCAGGGTGGGACATCACTGTATAGGGTCAGATCGCTGGTGTGACAGTGTGCACAGCACTCTGTCACACCAGCGATCGCTCTGGCATCGCTGCAGGCTTCTCAGTGCCTGCTCCCAGCAGGCACTGAAGAAGCCGCCTCCCTGCAGGACCCGGATGGACCCCGGCGCCATCTTGGATCCGGGGTCCTGCAGGGAGGAAGGACCCTCGGAACAGCGTGACACATCGCGCTGCTCTGAGGGTCTCAGGGGAGCGCGCAGGGAGCCCTCTCCCTGCGCGATCCTCCCCTGTGCCCCGGTACACCGCAATCATGTTTGATCGCGGTGTGCCAGGGGTTAATGTGCCGGGAGCGGTCCGTGACCGCTCCTGACACACAGTCACGGGTGTCAGCTGTGATAATCAGCTGACACCCGGCCGCGATCTGCTGCGCTCCCCCCGGGAGCGTGTCCGATCGCACGGGACGTACTATCCCGTCCATGGTCATAGGGGCCCAGGTACCATGGACGGGATAGTACGTCCGATGGCAGTAAGGGGTTAAAACAGATCAAATGTTTAGAAATTCTACTGTGCCTAATATTTTGGAGCAGTGCATTGTGAGTTTTTATTCATTTTGGAGATTATACTGTTATCACTGGGAGGTTTCTTCAATAAAATTCGATGTATACTCTAACGGGTGATGACTTTTATTAGACTGTCATTTGCACCGACCACGTAGGAAAATCAGAGAAAAATATCATTTGCATAATAATTTGGAACATGGTGTAAATATATGTATTCTGTGTATATATCTATTCTTTCTATTCTTTATTAAACCTGTCAGTGTGATTTTACATTATAGCCGGGGATGAATTGCCGGCTTTTCTTAAGGACACTGGTGCGTATTTCTCGCAAGTCACACGTCTTGTCCGTGTGTAATCCGATGTTTTCACGCACCCATTGACTTGCATTGGCGAGTCTCGTCCGTAATACGCTGCAAATCGCAGCATGCTGCGATTTCTCTCGCACGTATAAAACGGACGAGAAAAAAAAAAAATCGGACGATAGGAGCTGCCCCATAGATTAACATTGGTCCGAGTGCAATGCGATTTTTTCTCGCATTTCACTCGTCCGTATTTCTCGCTAGTGTGACCCCGGCCTAACAGAAATAAACCCGTGAAATAGATCACTCTGTGTGTAATGACTCTATATAGTATATGAGATTCACTTTTTGTATTGAAGAACTGAAATAAATTAACTTCTTGATGATATTCTGATTTAGTGAGAAGCTCCTGTATGACATAAATTACCTTTTCTTTTTCTCACTGTTACTAAACCTCCTCCGACTCCCACTGACTTTTTCTTTCACCCCAATAAGTGTCTCCAGATTCCCGCCCCGGTTTCCTATCACACAGATGGCGGCACATTTACAGAACACGTCACCACTCACCATTAGGCTTTGGCCGGAGCACTGGATGAATCAGATGATGCGTCCGAAGCTGCGAAAATAGGAAATGATGGAAAGTGAAATTTCACATTGTAATAAAATTCCACAGATGAAATCTGGATACAAAGTTCAGGAAGTTTGGGAAAACTTTGCTTTACTGTTATCGGATGGGTTTGTAGTTTTTGTTTTATTTGTTCATGTCTAGTAGTTTTCAGGACTTGGTAGAAAATTCTCTGGGTTTTGCTTCATCCAGAAAGTGATTATCTCCATTCTGCCATCACTCATGAGTAAGGAAGGCAAATAATGTACAACCTTTACAGAAACTTACTGCATGATCCCTTTATTAGGAAAGCATGGCGGCTTCTTCCCACCTCAGCACCACACAGTCCGCAGGTTGTAGTAAATAGGGCAGAGCTCTCCACCACATACAACCTGTGGACACGTGTGCTGCCATGTTTCTTTAAAACAGTGTAATTAGGATATAATGAGTTTGTAGATCGGGGTCCTCCAGTGAAGGACCCCACCTGTGAGCCAGAACTGAGCGTTACTGTGTAGGAGCAGCCGTCCTTCTGCTGGACAGAAGACATTTCTATAGGTCCTTGATGCTGAGGCCAAAAAAATCTTTCTACACTTTGGATGATGAGGTAATTGTACACAATATACATCATGGTCCCAGCCGCCTCTATATACAGTCACCGCTGTCATCTCTATTAGTCGCCGTCACAAGCAGCGACGTCTCGGCACAGACACATATACACAATACTCACTGCTGGTCGTCTTGTAGCCGCCTTTCTTTCCTGTAAGAGAAGATGTAATTAGGAGCAGGAACCTGAGGATCCATCATCACCAGCGCCATATACATAACATACGTGTAATGGGGGACGGACGGAAAGAGAGGACACAGACATGAGCTCGGCTGTCAGTGGAAAAATGAGCTCTGTATACAGTGAGGGGAATGTCTGACACCAACCATAAACTACAGCGCACAGGAGTAAGACGCGCCAAATAAAAGGTGCAAGCCCCATAATAAATATGGCACATCTTTTGTGGTCAGTGCCCCAGAAGTTGAAGTCTACTTCTGTTTTACATTTGCACTAGAATTTACGCCAATTTCTGATAAAAGAGGCCGCGCCAAACTTGTCCCCTTTTCAAAAATGGCAAAAAGGATGAAATAAGAAAAAAAAATGTACGGCAAAACATAATAACATAAACTGTCCTGAATTCAGAGAGACAGAAAAAGCAGGAGACCACAGAGGGCATGGTGGAGGCAAGACATGGAAAATGGGGGCTCACCACTAATATTACATTGCTGCCAACTCATTAAAGTCGGTAACTACAGTGTACAAAAGTTTTAGGCAGATGTAGAAAAAAATGCTGAAAAGTCTTTCAAAAATAGAAGTGTTAATGGTTTATTTTTATAAACTTACAAAATGGAAAGTGAATGAGCAAAAGAGAAATGTGAAACAAATCAACATTTACTGTGTCCACCATTTCCCTTCAAAAACAGCACCAATTTTTCCAGGCACACTTGCACACAGTTTTTGAAGGAAGTCAGCAGAATGTCAGCCTGAGCAAATCCTTCTGTCTCTACATGTAATTCAACACAGAATTGATGATGTGAGATCAGGGCTCTGTAGGGCCGTATCAACACTTCCAGGACTCCTTGTTCTTCTGTCATGCCACAGGGTAGACAAAAAGACACAAGGTAGTTGTACTGCATCAGCAAGATCTCTCCTAGAGAACTATTCCAAAGCAGACGGGAGTTTCAAGACGTGCTGTTCCAGTTCTTTTGAAGAAGCACCAAGAAATGGACAACATGGAGAACTGTAGATGCAGGGAAACTTAGTGCAGCAGATGAAAGACACATCATGCTTACTTCTCTTCAAAATCGGAAGATGTCCAGCAGTGCAATCAGTTCAGAACTGGCAGTGGAACACAGCTACACACATCCACCGTTTGGAGAAATCTCTTCCATAAAGGCCACTAATGGCCAATTGAGGCCCCATACCAGACCTTCTACAAAAAAACACTATCAAGCAACTCAACTATGCATGTAAACTTAGGAACTAGGGTGTAGAAAAAGGTCATCAGGTCTCTGGACTGACGAGTCAAAATCTGAAAAATTTGACTAACAGAAAGAAGTTTGTTCACCGATGGGCCGGAGAACGACACAATAATGAGCGTCTGCAGGAACAGTGGCGCCCAGTAGAGGGTCTGTAATTCAGAAAGTGAACTTTGGGATTTCATTAGAATTAACGGTGTCCTTAATGCTGAGAAATAAAGGTAGATACTTCCCCATCATGTAAAACCATCAGGGAGGCATCTGGCTACAAATTTATTCTTAGCAGGACAACGACCCCAAACATCCAACCAATGTCACTAAGAACTATCTATACCATAAAGAAGAACGAGGAGTCCTGGAGGTGATGATCCGATCCCACAGAGCCCTGATCTCACATCATCCAGTCTGTCCGGGATCACATGAAGAGACAGGAAGGATCCGCACAAGCCTCATAGATCTGGGGTCAGTTCTCCAAGATGTTTGGAACAACCTCCAGCTGAGTTCCAAATTGTGTGCAAGTGACCGATAAGAAGTGCTGAAGGTAAAGGGCGGTCACCAAATACTGATGGGATTTACTTTTCTCTTTTGTTCAGTCACTTTGTATTTTGTTAATTGCTAAAAATAAACTATTAACATTTCTATTACTGAAAGCTTCTTACTCTGCAGCATTTGTCCTATAAACCTGCCTAAAGGTACTGCCACACTTAGTGATCTCGTTAGCGATCTCAATAACGACGCAAGCTAATGAGATCGTTTTTGTGATCGTTTTAATGTCTCTAGTAGCTGCCACACTTAGTGATCTCTTTAACGACTCAAAAGCGGTTAGCGATCTCATTAACGACTTTAACGGTCATTGCGATGTAAAAAACAGCGCACATCGCTCACAAAAGGTGCCAGACACAGCGATATAGGCTCACCAGCGGGACGCCAATGATCTAAATACGGTCCAGAACTCTAGTGAACGATCAGCGAGATCACAGCAGGGGCCACGTCGTTGCTACATGCCACACACGTTAGCGTCACGAACGAGATCGCTAAATAGTGGCGTATTTTAGCGATCTCGTTAGCGACGCTGTTTAGTGTGGCATACCCTTAAGACTTTTGTAAAATACACAAAACCATATTTGCAAGAGAAAAAAAAAACACTAAATTACTGATACTTACTTTTATATACGAAAACTCCAATGACAACAGCAAGAAGAGCGACGACCACCACAGCAATGACCACAGCAACGACCACAGCTGTGACCGTGACCGGCGGTTTTGGTTCTGGTTAGAAAATATAAAGGTAAATATGATCTGTGGATTATACTGAGAGCGTCACATATCACTCACATTAGTCTCCTCTGTAGTGATGACGTATGTGTAGTGTGTAGCATTACATACATCTACAGCTCTATCTCATAGCACCACCTAAAGGGTGGGCGCCTGTCCAGGAGACCAGGAGCTTTCTTTATTGTAAGTTACTATATAACTCTAATTGTATACTTTTTATTCATCAGTAATTTTTTCAGCCCTGGTCTATGCGTAATATGCCCTTATAATAACACCTACAGTATATGGTGTCCTTTAGCATTGCCCTATTTGTATATGTGGTATACCTTTACACTGACACCTACTGGTGTCTCTTAGCACATGCACTTTACTCAAAGGAAAATCTTTTCATAGCGGACACTGTTTGCATTGCACGTTATTTATATTCACTATTATTTATGTGCACATTATGTCATATTGAATTAGCAGTGTGATTTTTAAAGTACTTTGTCATTTTGGTATACCTCTCTTCTGGATAGTATTGCCACTGTCTGTGTATACGGATTTTTATTCATGCATTGCTGTTTTTTCTTCATTATTATCTGCCTGATATATTAATAAACTTTATACTATAACTTTGGGACTAATGGTCGTTTTGTGGTGGTTTGTGGTGCTATTTGTTTAATTTTTGCGACTGTCCTAGTGATCTGATCCTTTATCAGTCTATTTAGCCAGCATACAAGGTATACTACTTATATATTGATACATGCGATTTTTTATATTATTTTATATTATAGTGCCGGCTACATTTTCTTTCTTTGGTGTATTATTGAGCTCTATCTCATGTATCACTCACATTAGTCTCCTCTGTAGTGATGACGTATGTGTAGTGTATAGTATTACACACATGTGCATCTCTAGCTCTTCATGCAGCGCCCTCTTACAATATCTTCAGAAGCTGCAGATTTGGAGCAGATAAAATTCGCTTGTGAAAAATCTGAGGCTCCTGTTTGTGTCTTTAGGGGCAGATTTACGGTATGAAAACTGCGTAAAAGAAAAGGTTCTCGTCTACAGCAGCGAATCATAGCACAGCATTCATTTTTCAAGAGCAGAATATGAAGTGAAAGCCGCGCTGTGATTGGTTGTTGAGGGAAACAGATTTTTTTTAAACATTTTTATAAATCTCCCTCTCAGGGTATTTGCACGTCTTAGACGGCATTTTCATCTGAAGCGTTTTCTTTCATGTCTTTTGCAGTAGCCTCGCTGACTGCGTTTTTTTGTTATTTTGCGCATATAATTCTCATAAGGAATCTGTCACCCCATTTTTCGTATATAAGGTGCAGCCACCGCCATCAGGGGCTTATCTACAGTATTCTGTAATGCTGTAGATAAGCCCCCGATGTCACCTGAAAGAGAAGAAAAACGAGTTATATTATACTCACCCGGGGCGGTCCGGGTCCGATGCCTACCATGCGATGACGTCCTCTTCCTTTCTTCTGTCGCGGCTCCTGCGCACTGCAGTACTTTACTCTGCCCTCAACAGGGCAGATCAGTACGCCTGCGCAGGAGCGCGACAGAAGAAAGGAAGAGGACGTCATCGCTAGAAGATGGGAGGCATCGGACCCAGACCGCCCCCGGGTGAGTATAATATAACTTGTTTTTCTTCTCTTTCAGGTTACATCGGGGGCTTATCTACAGCATTACAGAATACTGTAGATAAGCCCCTGATGGCGGTGGCCGCACCTTATATACGAAAAATTGGGTGACAGATTCCCTTTAATAAAATTAAAAGCAAAGCCACAGAAAGAGGAAATAAAATTTCCTCAAAAATTAAAGAATTAACACAGCAAAAAAGGGGCAGCAGTATTTTCCTGTCCAGGTCTCAGAACTAATGCAGCAAACCCCCAGTAATAAAGATGGCGGCAACACTGGTGCAAAATACTGATGAGACGACCACTCGCAAGCTACCAATTCATGGAGGGGGTGACTGCTTAGTTTAGGGCGCTGGTCACACACAGGCAGTGCACATTGTCCTGCTTACAGCCCATTAGTGACGCCCATACTATTAGGTGGGCTGCCCAGCACTATATAAGTGCACCCCATGAAGACAGACGCCCTAGGGCAGCCCGCCTAATCTGATAGTATGGGCGTCACTAAAGACTGTAAGCAGGACACTGTGCATTGCCTGTGTGTGACCAGTGCCCTATACTAAGCAGTCACCCCTCCATGAATTGGTCGGTTGTGAGTGGTTGTCTCATCAGTATTTTGCACCAGTGTTGCCGCCATCTTTATTATATGTGTTTGCAGCATTAGTTCTGAGACCTGTGCAGGTAAATACTGCTGCCCTTTTTTGCTGTTTTTATATATATATACACACTACTCACCCCACACGATGTTCAGCGGCTCCCTTAGGCTGCTGTGATCCACATTACAGGCATAGCTGTCGCCATCTTTGGGGGTCACTTCCGCGCTGACCCTGATCTGATAGGTGCCGTCAGGATTGGGGAGGACATGTGTGGTCTCATATGAGTGAACCTCGTCCTCCCCCTTCTTGATCCATTTCACATCCACAGGACGGGGGTGAAATCCGTACACCTGGCAGTGAAGCTTCATGGCGTCTCCTTTCTCCTGACCGGACACCTTCACCTGGGGCCGAACTGAGAGGGAAGAAGAGAGAAATGGAGTCCGTGCAGCACAGATCTGACCTGTCCTCCTGTCTGGGGGTCTGTACTATCAGCAGAGCCCCCTGTACTGTGTAGAACACTCAGGAGACCCCTGTGCTCCTCACATAAACTAAGAGACCTCCATGACTGCAGACATCTCACTGCGGTGGGAGCGCTGCTGACAGGAAGCATTGGAGGACCACACTGGTGGATGAGGGAATGGCGGCTGTAACCGCGATACGATTTAACCACGTAACAATGTTGGTCGTGTGCACACAGCCTTAGACGTGTGAGAACCCACTGAGTTGTTCAAGCAGAAAACATAAATGATTTTTGTCTTTTTGGATGTTTTCTGCTTTGGCTGCTGATTTTTTTAGTTGTAGTATAAACTAGTGATCGGTTTCGGAGCGGAGGGCCGCACTCGCCAAACTTCCCGTAAACGCATCAGCAAACAGAGGTCAATCACCAGATGTGGTTTCACCAGACCCCGCGTCTCTGCCGCGCTGCTGTAGGTCACAATGGGGATTTCTATCACTATAAGGTCACTCCATTATGGCAGATCCCGACATCCTGCGCCAATCGGTTCAACTGCCTCAAAAAAAGGGAGAGGTGCTGGATATTTGGATATTTAAAGAGGTTTCCAACTACCGGCCATCCCCGGCGTAATCACCTCAGGACCCTCACTATAATAAGACCAGTGCGTCCTCCCCTCCCACAGCGGCTGCTCCCAGAGAAAGACGGGACTTGTTGTGTCACGTGTCGGCTGCAGACAATCAGCGGCCGCCCGTCAGCTGCAGTCTTATCATAAGAGTGACGTCTGCGCTGACAGATACTGAGGAGCCGCAGCCAAAGTGCAGCCGCCATTCTCAGGGATCAGCGGTGCTGACATTGTGGGAATGGCGCAACAGCGGGGGGGAGCGGCCTCTGTTTTTATTTTACGTATGGCCATGATTTATCTGAGGATGTACAGTAGTGGAGAACCCCAGTAACCTGAACACTATCTCCCCTCAGTGTATGTGCACACGGCCTCCTATTCCTGAAGAGCCTTTTCTGACGTCTTTTCTGTCATTTTTCGTTGGTTTTGCTGCTGGAGTCTTTTTTTCCATATAAATTCTATACATGAAATAACGAGCGGCAGAACAATGGATCGGTCGCTTCTTTGAGCCTTTTCGTGGTTTTCAAAGCCTGAAGCTGTTAAAGAAGTGAAAACAGACAGAACGTGGTTTTGGTTTTACTGTCTCCCTTCTGTACAGACCGGATGTGACCTGACTCCATCACTGAATATTAGATGTTATCTTTTCCCTCTCATTATTTGTCGCTCGCTATGATCAGATCTCAGCCTTATTTCTCCTACATTATCTGCAACGTGTCGTCTACATTTCATCCGGGGAATCCTGTCTGTAGTCACTCGTATATAAGAGACCTTACCACGATGGCCGCCGCACTCTGTTCCTGCACATCACTGTGGACAGAGCCGATGGACACTGATCAATAAGGTGGTAACTTATTGATAGCGGGGGTCCGACAGCTAAGACCTGCACCGATTGTCAGAATGGGGAACTTTTATTCCTGTTAGGCCGGCGTCACACACAACGACAAAAAATCGGTCCGTTTTAGACGGTCGATTGTCGGATCAAAATGCAAACATCACACATCCTTCTGGCATCCGATTTTCCTTCAAAGATGCGATTTAGTCGCATGTGTGTGTACCTTGTAACATCCGATTTTCATCCGACTTGCGAGAATTTCTCGCAGGCTTGCAAAACTGACATATAATGGATCCAAAAGAATAGTATTTCAATCACAAAAAAAAGAATAGATATATACACATAGAACACACATTATATATATATATATATATATATATATATAATATATATACACATGTCATTGTGACATGTATATATACATATATTTATAGTTCCTAGACTTCTACATACTGTTATAGCCGCTAATTCAATTGCAGGCTTTTGTGAAATCACAGAAGCCGACATGAAATGATACATTGTTTCCACACAGTTAACCATGTCATTTCATGTATTTTGATATTTGTTTAGAACTTACAATTACATGAGTGTATTTATGCAAAATTTCAGACATGTAGGGGTTAATTAAAGGTGTAATTTTGTTGAAAAAAAATGCGTGGGCTCCCGCTGTATTTTCTCCACCAGACAGACAAAGCAAGCGAGTGGGGGCAGATAATAACAGCCTAGGGAGGGTACATTTTTTTGGTGCCCCCCCCTGGCTACTAACATCTGCCCCCAGACACCACAGAAAGGGCAAATCTATAATTAGATTCGCCCTTTCTGGCACTTTGCCCGTCTATTCCCATTGCCCTGTAGCGGTGGCGAATGGGTTAATAATCTCACCTTAATGTCACCTTAATATTGAAAGGTGACCTTAAGGCAGGTTAATAATTGAGAGCTGTCAATTAGACAACTATCAATTATTAATCCTATTGTATGATAGAAAAATCAAACACACACAGTTTAATAAAAAAGAAGTTTAATGAAATAATCACACAGTTTTTGACAATATTTTATTTTCCTGCTAAAACCATTTCCTGTAATAAAAATAAAATAAAAAAGCAAAATGATTCTTACCAATCCGAAGTACAGTCAGGTCCCACGGTGTAATCCATCAGAAAGGGTTAACAGGTTACAGGTCGCAGAGAGCTAATAATGCTGTCTCAGACCTGTATTCCCCTGAATGAATCAGTTACTCTCCCAGCGAAAGGAGAGGAATAGATTCATGAATGAAGCTTAATTGATTTATTGCCACTTTCACTTTAGTGACCTGACCTAAGGTGAAAGTGGATACAATCAATTAAGCTTCATTCATGAATCACATCCTCTCCTGTCGGCAGGAGATAAGCTCATTCATTCAGGAGCTATCAGATGAGCACGCAGGATTAGGGTACTGATGCTATACCCGTAGGATCTCGTATGCGTTGCAGATAGTAGATATGTTGTTTCTATATCTAAATTTGAATAACAGGGTATCGACGTTAAGCGATCCACACTTAAAATATCGCTAAATCGCTAAGAAAGTCACTATTTAGCGATCCTGATTCGCGATTGCGTGCGAGTCCAGCGCGAGCTTCGCTGGAAGCTGCGCATGACATCGCCGGACCAATATGACTTGCGCTCCCGCTGGAATACTTACTTGGCACCTTTTCTCGATTTGCTAGTTAACCCTATGTGAAGGATACAGCGTGGGACGTACTTAGATTGCCCATATAGGATAAAGAATCAATGTGTATCTCATTTATATCAAGTATAGATTTAGCAGAAGCAAGGGCTCAACGGTTAAGACTTAAATAAAAGATGGTCAAAAATATGTGTTTTTATTTCATTAAAATTATTTATTCTTAAAGTGTGTGTGTGTTTTTTTATTTACTTCAATAGGATTAATAATTGATAGTTGTCTAATTGACAGCTCTCAATTATTAACCTGCCTTAAGGTCACCTTTCAATACTAAGGTGACATTAAGGTGAGATTATTAACCCATTCGCCACCGCTACAGGGCAATGGGAATAGACGGGCAAAGTGCCAGAAAGGGCAAATCTAATTATAGATTTGCCCTTTCTGGGGTGTCTGGGGGCAGATGTTAGTAGCCAGGGGGGGCACAAAAAAAAAGTACCCTCCCTAGGCTATTATTATCTGCCCCCACTTGCTTGCTTTGTCTGTCTGGTGGAGAAAATACAGCGGGAGCCCACGCATTTTTTTGTCAACGAATTTACACCTTTAATTAACCCCTACATGTCTGAAATTTAGCACAAATACACTCATGTAATTGTAAGTTCTAAACAAATATCAAAATACAGGAAATGACATGGTTAACTGTGTGGAAACAATGTATCATTTCATGTCGGCTTCTGTGATTTCACAGAAGCCGGCAATTGAATTTGCGGCTATCACAGTATGTAGAAGTCTAGGAAATATAAATATATATATATATATATGTCACAATTACATTATTATAATATATATATATATTATGTATTCTATGTGTGTATATCTATTCTTTCTATTCTTTATTAAAGCTGTCAGTGTGATTTTACAGTATAGCCGGGGATGAATTGCTGGCTTTTCTAAAGGACACCGATGCGATTTAATCGCAAGTCACACATGCGGTCCGTTTGTAATCAGATTTTTCATCGCTCCCATAGACTTGCATTGGCAATAGTCGACCCACAATCGGTGACAATCGCAGCATGCTGCGATTGCACACGGACGTTTAAAACGGACCACAAAAAATCTGATACTGGGAGCTGCTCCATAGATCAACATAGGGCAGACTGCAATACGATTTTTCATCGCATTGCAGTCGTCCGATTCTGTCGCCAGTGTGACGCCGGCCTTAGAATGGGCCCGCGGTGCGCATCCTGGAACGTCGCCCCTCACTCCCCACGGGACTGCTGAGTGCTGGCCGGCCTAAAATATCATCCCTGGGGGTCATCTACTGATTGTGCCGCCCCTGTGACTGAAGATCTGTAGGGAAAACTACAAGAGGTTTGAGAACTGGAATAAAGGAACAAGAATCAATTGTGACAAGAATGAAAGTACATGAGGAGGAGAAGAGGGAGGAAGAAGAGGAGGAGGAAGAAGAGGAGGAAGAAGAGGAGAGGAAGAAGAGGAGGAGGAAGAGAGGAGGGAAGAAGAGGAGGAGGAAGAAAGAGGAGGAAGAGAGGAGAGGAAGAAGAGGAGGAGAAGAAGAGGAGGAGGAAGAAGAGGAGATCTTCATCTTTCACTCCACCTCAGATTGCCAAACGTTGTAAGATGAAGCCCGACTTGTGCTAGAAAGATCTGCGGGATGAGCCGGACGTCTAATTACAAACGGCAGAAGAGGAGGCCGTGCGGAGAGAGAAAGTGAGTGGATCTGTAGGATGAAGTCCAATCGCCTTTTCGGAGTGGATGACAGTCTCAGTTTTCGTTGCTTTCTTTGAACATTTGTATAAATCAGATATTATGGGATTTCATCGTAAAGGTAACAAAAATTATAGGGTTTTCCAGGAGAATTTTTATTTTCTAACCATGTGCTTCAGAACTAACAGGCAGGAAGTTGCTAACTATCTGCCTGATCTACCTGTTGCCGGCTGTTTAACCCTGCTCCTGCCGGCGATTCTGCTGCTTCGTGTCTGCAGAGCAGTTCTTCCTCTGCCGGACTGTCCTGTCGATGGGACATGACTGCCAATGTCATGCTAACTTTGAGGGGCCGGCTGTCAATCCGCATGAAGTTGGCAATCACGACCCTTCAACAGAGCAGAACAGAAGAGAAGCAGCTGCTCTGCCTAGCATCAGAAGATGCCAACGAATCGCTGGCCATGGATATTGCTCCCCCCCAGCCTAAAAATTCCAGAGCTGCCCAGAAAAGGCACATCTGTTAGATGCGCCAATTCTGGCACTTTGCTGGGCTCTTCCCATTTGCCCTGTAGCGGTGGCAAGTGGGGTTCATAATTGTGGGGTTGATGTCACCTTTGTATTCTCAGGTGACATCAAGCCCACAGATTACTAATGGAGAGACGTCTATAAGACACATATCCATCACTAATCCTATAGTTATGTGGTAAATAAATAAAAAGCCAGAATAAAGTATTTTATTAGAAATAAAACAATACACACTTTTACTTTTTTATTTAAAAATAACGAGCACAGTTTTACTCACATAATTCCATGGAATCCCTCGTCTCCTGTTAAAAAACTAAAATAAAAAAACAACAATATCCCTCACATGTCCGTTGTTTGTCCCACACTGTAATCCATGTCTGGGGGATAAACAGCTTTCAACCTGGATGGTGCCAAGATGCTACTGTCCAGGCTGAAAACCACTGGGAAATGAGCTGCGGTGACCTCAGTGAGATCCTCCCTAGCACTGTGAGAAAGTCGCACGGTTCACCGGAAGAATTTCACTGCCCCTTACCAGCCTGAGAATACCAGCCCCCAGCTGTCTGCTTTAGACAAGGCTGGTTGTCAATTATTATATTTAAATAATTATAGAAAACAGTGTGGGGACCCCTCTATTCTTGATAACCAGCTTTGCTGAAGCTGACAGCTGAGAGTTTTGCCTAGCTAGTTATTAAAAATACAGGGGAAGCCACGCCGTTTTTTCTTTTATTATTTACAGTGCAAGAGCCGACTGATGAATCAGCCGCTTCTGCTTTCACTGTTATTAGCGGCAACAGGCGTTGGCTAATGGGAGCAGTAGGCCCATCAGCTGACACCAGTGACGGAGGTAAACTTTATACGTCCGGTCACAGCTGCTGGCTCACGCTGTCTTTTGACAGCGTGGGAACTGTGGCTGTCTGACCGGTGGGGATGGTTTCACCACAGATCAGAAGCAGTGTTTGGATGCACATGACAGGGTGGCAAACACTGGATGTTCGGGACCCCCATTCAAGTGAATGGGGTCTGGGTCCACTGCTCAGTGTCTCTGCTGGATGACAGGATATATGGTCGCATCATGCAACCTGCCATCTAGCTGTAGCAGAGCTTACTGAGGATGTTGCTGTTCTTGACTTTTCTGCAGCAAATATGTTTTTTCACCATCCATTCAAGTCAATGGGTTAAAAAATGCTGAAAGAAGAAGTGACATGCTCTATGTCAAAAAAACGCAGCAGAGAACAAAATCCTGATGACAAAAAAAAAAAAAAAAAATTGTGTGCGCATGAGACTTCTGAAACCTCATAGGCTTTGCTGGTACTGTAAAAAGCAGCTGAAAATGATCATAAAAAACGCCCAGTGTGAACATACCCTTAAAGGCTGCAAACTTGTGAGATGTTTGCTTCTGTGATCCTGACAAATATATTATTATTATTATAGATTTTTATAGCGCCATTTATTCCATGGCGCTTTACATGTGAATTATATATTTTTTTCTTTTCATGGTAGTGGGGGCAATTAGAACTTCTGCTATAGGGCCCCAGGATTCCCATGTACGCCCCTGGTCCTACAACCCCGACCCCATTCAGAAATTTAAGCCACTTTTTTTTTATTTTTTGCCTCGTGGTGTTTGCTGACATTATTCTGCCAAAATTATCAAAATGGCGCATGTGGTTCATGGATTTGGCTCAATGTCTCAGAACCGGTCTTTTTTCTGTCATTAAGCTTTTTTTTCCAACTATTTAAGCAAAAAGCTGAATCTATTTAAAATGTTACAAAAATAAGTGACATCACCCATGGGGGAGGGGAGGTGCGGAGGAGGTGCGCCAAATGTTCAGACTTTTACAAAGTTCAATTGTTGAAGAAAAATAACATAAAGGGAACAGAAACTCCGACCACAAAGTGGGAAAAGAAAAAACAAAACAGACGAGAGCAAGAAACAAAGACTGAAGGAAAGGAACAAATAAAAGAAGGAACTCGGGGCCACAACCTGGAGCGGGAGTGTAATAATGACAGCAGAGGCGGAGTGTAATACTGACAGCAGAGCGGAGCAGAGAGTTAATACTGACAGCAGAGCGAGAGCGGAGTGTAATACTGACAGCAGAGCGGAGCAGGAGTGTATACTGACAGCAGAGCGAGCAGGGATGAATATGACAGCAGGCGGGAGCGGTTAATACTGACAGCAGACAGGGAGTGTAATACTGACAGCAGAGCGGGACGAGTGTAATACTGACAGCAGAGCGGGAGTGTAATAGACAGCAAGGGCAGGAGTGTAATACTGACAGCAGAGCGAGCAGCGAGTGTTGGCAGCAGGAGTGAATACTGACAGCAGAGCGAGCAGAGGAGGTATACTGACAGCAGAGCGAGCAGGGAGTGTAATACTGACACAGCAGAGGAAGACAGCAGAGGAGCTGTAATACTGACAGCAGAGCGGAGCAGCGAGTGTAATACTGACAGCAGAGCGGAGGAGGAGTGTAATACTGACAGCAGAGCGGGCAAGAAGAGCGTAATACTGACAGCAGAGCGAAGCTAGCAGGCAGTGTAATACTGACAGCAGAGCGGAGCAACGCGGAGTGGTAATACTGACAGCAGAGCGAGCAGCGGAGTGTAATACTGACGCACGCAGAGACGAAGCAGAGCGGAGTGTAATACTGACAGCAGGCGAGCGGGAGTGTAATACTGACAGCAGAGCGAGCAGGGAGTGTAATACTGACAGCAGAGCGGAGCAGCGGAGTGTAATACTGACGCAGGCAGACAGAGCGGCAGGGAGTGTAATACTGACAGCAGAGCGGAGAGCGGTGTAATTACTGACAGCAGGAGCAGAAGCGAGAGGAGGTAATACTGACAGCAGAGCGAAGCAGCGGAGTGTAATACTGACAGCAGAGCGGAGAGCAGCGGAGTGTAATACTGACAGCAGAGCGGGAAAGACAGAGGCGGGAGTGTAATACTGACAGCAGAGCGAGTGAATACTGACAGCAGAGCGAGCAGGAGTTAATACTGACAGCAGAGCGGAGCAGCGGAGTGTAATACTGACAGCAGAGCGGAGGAGTGTAATACTGCACAGCGGAGCAGCGGAGTGTAATACTGAAGCAAGCGAAGCAGGGAGTGTAATACTGACAGCAGAGCGGAGGTTCGACAGCAGACGAGCAGGGAGTGTAATACTGACAGCAGAGCGAGAGCGATAATACTACAGCAGAGCGAGCAGGGAGTGTAATACTGACAGCAGACGAAGCAGGGAGGTAATACTGAAGCAGAGCAGAGCGCGAGTGATAATACTGACGCAGAGCGAGCAGCGGAGTGTAATACTGACAGCAGAGCGAGGGGGTTAATACTGACAGCAGAGCGGAGCAGGGAGTGTATACTGACAGCAGGGAGCAGGGATGTATACTGACAGCAGAGCGAGCAGCGGAGTGTAATATGACAGCAGAGCGAGCAGCGGAGTGTAATACTGACAGCAGAGCGGAGGAATCTGACGCAACGAGGGTAATACTGACAGCAGAGCGAAGCAGCGGAGTAATACTGACGCAGACGAGCGGGAGTGTAATACTGACAGCAGAGCGGAGCAGCGAGTGTAATACTGACAGCAGAGAGGGAGATGTAATACTGACAGCAGAGGGAGCAGCGGAGTGTAATACTGACAGCAGAGCGAGCAGCGGAGTGTAATACTGACAGCAAGCGAGCGTGGGGGCGGGATTAATACTGACAGCAGAGCGAGCACGAGTGTAATACTGACAGCAGAGCGGAGTGTAATATGACAGCAGAGCGAGCGGGAGTGTAATACTGACAGCAGAGCGGAGAACGACAGAGGAGCGTAATACTGACAGCAAGCGAAGCAGCGGAGTGTAATACTGACAGCAGAGCGGAGCAGAGGAGGTAATACTGACAGCAGAGCGGAGCAGCGGAGTGTAATACTGACAGCAGAGAGGGAAGCAGCGGAGTGTAATACTGACAGCAGAGCGGAGCAGGGAGTGTAATACTGACAGCAGAGCGAAGCAGCGGAGTGTAATACTGACAGCAGAGCGGAGGATGTAATAGCAGCAGAGCGGAGAGGAGTGTAATACTGAAGCAGAGGGAGCAGCGGAGTGTAATACTGACAGCAGAGCGAGCAGGGAGGTAATACGACAGCAGAGCGGAGCAGCGGAGTGTAATACGACAGCAGAGGGAGCAGCGGAGTGTAATACTGAAGCAGAGCAGCAGCGAGTGTAATACTGACAGCAGAGCGGAGCAGCGGAGTGTAATACTGACAGCAGAGCGGAGCAGCGGAGTGTAATATGACAGCAGAGCGAAGCAGCGGAGTGTAATACTGACAGCAGACGGAGCAGCGGAGTGTAATA
Organism: Oophaga sylvatica; assembly: GCA_033576555.1. Lineage (NCBI taxonomy): Eukaryota > Metazoa > Chordata > Amphibia > Anura > Dendrobatidae > Oophaga > Oophaga sylvatica. Next base: position 9,642 of record JARQOD010006107.1, on the reverse strand, counting down.
CTGACAGGAGAGCGGAGTGTAATACTGCGCAAGCGAGTAATATGTTACCAGACAGCAGGAGTTAATCTGACAGCAGAGCGAGCAGGAGTGTAATACACACAGAGCGAGCAGGATAATACTGAAGCAAGAGCAGGAGTGTAAATACAGGAGCAGCAGGAGTAATACTGCAGCAGAGCGAGTGTAATACTGACAGAGCGAGCAGCGAAGTGTAAATACTGACCAGGGAGCAGCGAGTTAAACTGAAACAGAGAGGAGCTTCTGAGATGACAATTATGACAGCAAGGAGCAGCGATGTATATGACACAGAGGAGCGCAGTGTAATAACTACAGCAGAGGAATGAAGCAAGCGGAGTGTATACTAAGCAGAGCGGCAGCGAGTGTAATATAAGCACGAGCCGGAGTGTATACTGACAGCAAGCGGAGAGCGAGTGTATACTGAAGCAGAGCGCGAGTGTAATTGACAGCAGGGGAGTATGAGAGGGTTATATGACCAGAGCGGAGACAGGTGTATTACTACAAAGCAAGAACTGAACAGAGAGTGTAAACTGACACAGAGGAGGCAGCGAGTGTATACGACAGCAGAGTGAGCAGAGTGTAATACTGAAGCAGAGCGGACGGATGTAATACTGACACAGAGGGGAGGTAATATGACAGCAGAGCGAGAGCGATAAACTGACAGAAGGAGAGGTAATACTGACGGCGAGAGCGGAGTGTATACTGAAGCAGAGCGAGGTGTAATACTGACAGCGAGAGCAGGAGTGTAATACTGACAGCAGAGCGGAGCAGGGAGTGTATACTGACAGCAGAGCGGAGCAGCGGAGTGTAATACTGACAGCAGAGCGAGCTGGTAATACTGACAGCAGAGCGAGCAGCGGAGTGTAATACTGACAGCAGAGCGAGGCAAGCAGGAGTGTAATACTGACAGCAGAGCTGAGCAGCGGAGTGTAATACTGACAGCAGAGCGGAGTGTAATACTGACAGCAGTGCGGAGCAGATGAGTGTAATACTGACAGCAGAGAGGGAGCATAATACTGACAGCAGAGCGGAGCACCAGAGTGTAATACTGACAGCAGTGCGGAGCAGCGGAGTGTAATACTGACAGCAGAGAAGGGAGCGTAATACTGACAGCAGAGCGGAGTTTAATACTGACAGCAGAGCGGAGCAGCAGAGTGTAATACTGACAGCAGAGCGGAGCAGCGGAGTGTAATACTGACAGCAGAGCGGAGTGTAATACTGACAGCAGAGCGGAGCAGCAGGAGTGTAATACTGACAGCAGAGCGGAGCAGCGGAGTGTGATACTGACAGCAGAGCGGGAGCGTAATACTGACAGCAGAGCGGAGCACCGGAGTGTAATACTAACAGCAGAGCGGAGCGTAATATGGACAGCAGAGCAGAGCAGCAGGAGTGTAATACTGACAGCAGAGCGGAGAAACAGAGTGTAATACTGACAGCAGAGCGGAGTGTAATACTGACAGCAGTGCGGAGCAGAGGAGTGTAATACTGACAGCAGAGCGGAGTGTAATACTGACAGCAGAGCGGGAGCGTAATACTGACAGCAGAGCGGAGTGTAATACTGACAGCAGAGCGAAGCAGCAGGAGTGTAAAATGTGGTGCCCAGCTGCGACTGGATCCATATCTTCCAGAGGGGTGTACTGAAAGAATATCCCACTAGAGGTCATTATTCACCTTTCACACACGTTCATTTATTCCCAAAGACCACCAGAGGGAGCTGTGTGAGACATATAAAAGACAGTTACACAGGAAGCTGCTCTCAGTCTGCTCAGAGAGCTCAGTCTGCTCAGAGAGCTCAGTCTGCTCAGAGGAGCCAGTCTAGTTTAGCTCAGTTCAGTGCAGCCAGCTCAGAGAGGCTGCAGAGCTAATTCGGTTCAAGAAAGTAAGTGGAGGCAGTACGGGTGGAACAGAACCACTCCATCCTAGTCAGAGCTGAAGTAAGTAGTGCAGTCAGAGAGAAAGCGTGCCGACGCTTAGGCCTCTTTCATTTTCGCGGGCGCCTTGCGGCGCCCCGGCATTTTGCCGCAGCGCCGCATCTGAAAACCTTTCACACTTCCGGCGGCCAAAAAGGGGTTTTTGACGGATGGTTTCTGATGCTTGGAGAGATCAGAAACATCCGGCAAAAACAAAAAACGTTACATGCAGCGTTTTCCCGGACGCCGCAATGTACATTTGGCCGCATCCGACAAAACCGCATGCAACGCATTGACATGCGGCGCATCCGGCGTTAATACATGTCAATGCGAAAAAAGCCGCATGCGCGCATCAGATTTTCAGATGCGGCGCTGTGGCAAAATGCCGGGGGCGCCCACCGGAAATGTGAAAGAGGCCTTAGAGAGCGGTGAAGAGGCAGCCCACCAACTGCCAGTGTGTGATAGTGTGAGGATCCAGGTAGGCCGAAGGCGAGTGGAAGTTAATGAGGTAGAAAAGCCTTTATAGCTTACCTCAGCAAGTATTCACCGGACACCGGGGTCCGAGCCTATAGGGATCTCCACGACCCATTAGGAGAACACCGGAGTTCCTGGAGGACTACAAGTCCCAGGAGTACCACAGAGCTGATACGTAGCAGGATCAGGAGGACGGAGTCTAGCCGTGCACGGCAAATAGAGACTGTGTGCTTCAAGAGAAGGTCCAATCACAAGACCAGCCAGGTGCAACACGGAGACCAAGTTAGACCTATCTACAAGCAGGTCAGGACTTTATCAATAAAGGCAGAGGACAGGAGGCCACACACCTACCAAGTGGAGGAATCTGGATGTGCACCCTTCACCCTACAGCGCTCCGGGGAAGTGCCTGCAACATCTTCAGTAAAGGTACCAAAGCAACTTATGTGTGTGTCTCCCTTATTGCCCCTGACTGCCGAGTCCCCGTCTGTCCTGCATCCCTACACATCTATCTGCCCTGGAGGAGAACTCAGCCTTACTTGTGGAAGGCTTAACACCTAGCTGCACAACATTAACCCTCCAGTGGATCTGCATAGCAGCGCTGGTCATCCTGACCAGATACCACAAGTGGCGTCACGAACCCCCAAATCATCATTCAAGTCACCTGTAAATATCCCCCATTTTCAGTGAGTGCCCAGGGCAACAGACCGAGCTGTACTACCCGTGACATTCCCCATAGAAATCAACGGGCACGGTGCCGAGTACCCCACGGCCCTGGCGGACGGCTCATAATACTGACAGCAGAGCTGAGCAGCGGAGTGTAATACTGACAGCAAGCGGAGCAGCGAGTGTAACACTGACAGCAGAGCGGGAGCGTAATACTGACAGCAGAGCGGAGTATAATACTGACAGCAGAGCGGAGCACCGGAGTGTAATACTAACAGCAGAGCGGAGCGTAAACGGACAGCAGAGCGGAGCAGCAGGATGGTAATACTGACAGCAGAGTGGAGAAACAGAGTGTAATACTAACAGCAGAGCGGAGTGTAATACTGACAGCAGAGCGGAGTGTAATACTGACAGCAGAGCGGAGCACCGGAGTGTAATACTAACAGCAGAGCGGAGTGTAATACTGACAGCAGAGCAGAGCAGCAGGAGTGTAATACTGACAGCAGAGCGGGAGAAACAGAGTGTAATACTGACAGCAGAGCGGGAAACAGAGTGTAATACTGACAGCAGAGCGGAGCAGCGGAGTGTAATACTGACAGCCAGAGCGGAGTGTAATACTGACAGCAGAGCGGAGCAGAGAGTGTAATACTGACAGCAGCGAGCAGCGGAGTGTAATACTGACAGCAGAGCGGAGCTAATCGACAGCAACGGAGTGTAATACTGACAGCAGAGCGGAGTGTAATACTGACAGCAGAGCGAAGCAGCAGCAGTGTAATACTGACAGCAGAGCGGAGCAGCGGAGTGTAATACTGACAGCAGAGCGGGAGCGTAATACTGACAGCAGAGTGGTGTAATACGACAGCTAGTGAGCCCGAGTGTAATACTGACAGCAAGCGGAGCGATACTGACGCAAGCGGGAAGCAGGGTGTAATACTGACAGCAGAGCAGAGCAGCGGAGTGTAATACTGACAGCAGAGCGGAGCAGCGGAGTGTAATACTGACAGCAGAGCGGAGCAGCGGAGTGTAATACTGACAGCAGAGCGGAGCAGCGGAGTGTAATACTGACAGCAGAGCGGAGCAGCAGGAGTGTAATACTGACAGCAGAGCGGAGCAGCGGAGTGTAATACTGACAGCAGAGCGGAGCAGCGGAGTGTAATACTGACAGCAGAGCGGGAGTGTAATACTGACAGCAGAGCGGAGCAGCGGAGTGTAATACTGACAGCAGAGCGGAGCAGCGGAGTGTAATACTGACAGCAGAGCGGGAGTGTAATACTGACAGCAGGGCTGAGCAGTGGATGTAATACTGACAGCAGAGCGGGAGTGTAATACTGACAGCAGAGCGGAGCAGCGGAGTGTAATACTGACAGCAGAGCGGAGCAGCGGAGTGTAATACTGACAGCAGAGCGGAGCAGCGGAGTGTAATACTGACAGCAGAGCGGAGCAGCGGAGTGTAATACTGACAGCAGAGCGGAGCAGAGGAGCGTAATACTGAAAGCAGAGAGGAGCAGCGGGAGTGTAATACTGACAGCGGAGCGGAGCAGCGGGAGTGTAATACTGACAGCAGAGCGGAGCAGCGAAATGTAATACTGAAAGCAGAGAGGAGCAGCGGGAGTGTAATACTGACAGCAGAGCGGAGCAGAGGAGTGTAATACTGACAGCAGAGCGGAGCAGCGGAGTGTAATACTGACAGCAGAGCAGAGCAGCGGAGTGTAATACTGACAGCAGAGCGGAGCAGCAGGAGTGTACTACTGACAGCAGAGCGGAGCAGCGGAGTGTAATACTGACAGCAGAGCGGAGCAGCGGAGTGTAATACTGACAGCAGAGCGGGAGGGATGTAATACTGACAGCAGAGCGAGTGTAATACTGACGCAAGCGAGCAGCGGGGTGTAATACTGACAGCAGAGCGGGAGCGTAATACTGACAGCAGAGCGGAGTATAATACTGACAGCAGAGCGGAGCACCGGAGTGTAATACTAACAGCAGAGCGAAGCGTAATACGGACAGCAGAGCGGAGCAGCAGGAGTGTAATACTGACAGTAGAGTGGAGAAACAGAGTGTAATACTAACAGCAGAGCGGAGTGTAATACTGACAGCAGAGCGGAGTGTAATACTGACAGCAGAGCGGAGCACCGGAGTGTAATACTAACAGCAGAGCGGAGTGTAATACTGACAGCAGAGCAGAGCAGCAGGAGTGTAATACTGACAGCAGAGCGGAGAAACAGAGTGTAATACTGACAGCAGAGCGGAGTGTAATACTGACAGCAGAGCGAGCAGAGGAGTGTAATACTGACAGCAGAGCAGAGCAGCGGAGTGTAATACTGACAGCAGAGCGGGAGCGTAATACTGACAGCAGAGCGGAGTGTAATACTGACAGCAGAGCGAAGCAGCAGCAGTGTAATACTGACAGCAGAGCTGAGCAGCAGAGTGTAATACTGACAGCAGAGCGAGCAGCGGAGTGTAATACTGACAGCAGAGCGGGAGCGTAATACTGACAGCAGAGCGGAGCGTAATACTGACAGCAGAGCGGAGAAGCAGGAGTGTAATACTGACAGCAGAGCAGCGGAGTGTAATACTGACAGCAGAGCGGAGCAGCGGAGTGTAATACTGACAGCAGAGCGGAGCAGCGGAGTGTAATACTGACAGCAGAGCGGAGCAGCAGGAGTGTAATACTGACAGCAGAGCGGAGCAGCGGAGTGTAATACTGACAGCAGAGCGGAGTGTAATACTGACAGCAGAGCGGGAGCAGCGGAGTTTAATACTGACAGCAGAGCGGAGCAGCAGAGTGTAATACTGACAGCAGAGCGGAGCAGCGGAGTGTAATACTGACAGCAGAGCGGATGTAATACTGACAGCAGAGCGGAGCAGCAGGAGTGTAATACTGACAGCAGAGCGGAGCAGCGGAGTGTGATACTGACAGCAGAGCGGGAGCGTAATACTGACAGCAGAGCGGAGCACCGGAGTGTAATACTAACAGCAGAGCGGAGCGTAATATGGACAGCAGAGCAGAGCAGCAGGAGTGTAATACTGACAGCAGAGCGGAGAAACAGAGTGTAATACTGACAGCAGAGCGGAGTGTAATACTGACAGCAGTGCGGAGCAGAGGAGTGTAATACTGACAGCAGAGCGGAGTGTAATACTGACAGCAGAGCGGGAGCGTAATACTGACAGCAGAGCGGAGTGTAATACTGACAGCAGAGCGAAGCAGCAGGAGTGTAAATGTGGTGCCCAGCTGCGACTGGATCCATATCTTCCAGAGGGGTGTACTGAAAGAATATCCCACTAGAGGTCATTATTCACCTTTCACACACGTTCATTTATTCCCAAAGACCACCAGAGGGAGCTGTGTGAGACATATAAAAGACAGTTACACAGGAAGCTGCTCTCAGTCTGCTCAGAGAGCTCAGTCTGCTCAGAGAGCTCAGTCTGCTCAGAGAGCTCAGTCTAGTTTAGCTCAGTTCAGTGCAGCCAGCTCAGAGAGGCTGCAGAGCTATTCGGTTCAAGAAAGTAAGTGGAGGCTAGTACGGGTGGAACAGAGACCACTCCATCCTAGTCAGAGCTGAAGTAAGTGAGTGCAGCTCAGAGAGAAAGCGTGCCGACGCTTAGGCCTCTTTCACATTTCCGGCGGGCGCCTTGCGGCGCCCCCGGCATTTTGCCGCAGCGCCGCATCTGAAAACCTTTCACACTTCCGGCGGCCAAAAAGGGGTTTTTTGACGGATGGTTTCTGATGCTTGGAGAGATCAGAAACCATCCGGCAAAAACAAAAAACGTTACATGCAGCGTTTTTCCCGGACGCCGCAATGTACATTTGCGCCGCATCCGGACAAAACCGCATGCAACGCATTGACATGCGCGCCATCCGGCGTTAATACATGTCAATGCGAAAAAAGCCGCATGCGGCGCATCAGATTTTCAGATGCGGCGCTGTGGCAAAATGCCGGGGGCGCCCACCGGAAATGTGAAAGAGGCCTTAGAGAGCGGTGAAGAGGCAGCCCACCAACTGCCAGTGTGTGATAGTGTGAGGATCCAGGTAGGCTGAAGGCGAGTGGAAGTTAATGAGGTAGAAAAGCCTTTATAGCTTACCTCAGCAAGTATTCACCGGACACCGGGGTCCGAGCCTATAGGGATCTCCACGACCCATTAGGAGAACACCGGAGTTCCTGGAGGACTACAAGTCCCAGGAGTACCACAGAGCTGATACGTAGCAGGATCAGGAGGACGGAGTCTAGCCGTGCACGGCAAATAGAGACTGTGTGCTTCAAGAGAAGGTCCAATCACAAGACCAGCCAGGTGCAACACGGAGACCAAGTTAGACCTATCTACAAGCAGGTCAGGACTTTATCACATAAAGGCAGAGGACAGGAGGCCACACACCTACCAAGTGGAGGAATCTGGATGTGCACCCTTCACCCTACAGCGCTCCGGGAAGTGCCTGCAACATCTTCAGTAAAGGTACCAAAGCAACTTATGTGTGTGTCTCCCTTATTGCCCCTGACTGCCGAGTCCCCGTCTGTCCTGCATCCCTACACATCTATCTGCCCTGGAGGAGAACTCAGCCTTACTTGTGGAAGGCTTAACACCTAGCTGCACAACATTAACCCTCCAGTGGATCTGCATAGCAGCGCTGGTCATCCTGACCAGATACCACAAGTGGCGTCACGAATCCCCAAATCATCATTCAAGTCACCTGTAAATATCCCCCATTTTCAGTGAGTGCCCAGGGCAACAGACCGAGCTGTACTACCCGTGACATTCCCCATAGAAATCAACGGGCACGGTGCCGAGTACCCCACGGCCCTGGCGGACGGCTCATAATACTGACAGCAGAGCTGAGCAGCGGAGTGTAATACTGACAGCAGAGCGGAGCAGCGGAGTGTAATACTGACAGCAGAGCGGGAGCGTAATACTGACAGCAGAGCGGAGTATAATACTGACAGCAGAGCGGAGCACCGGAGTGTAATACTAACAGCAGAGCGGAGCGTAATACGGACAGCAGAGCGGAGCAGCAGGAGTGTAATACTGACAGCAGAGTGGAGAAACAGAGTGTAATACTAACAGCAGAGCGGAGTGTAATACTGACAGCAGAGCGGAGTGTAATACTGACAGCAGAGCGGAGCACCGGAGTGTAATACTAACAGCAGAGCGGAGTGTAATACTGACAGCAGAGCAGAGCAGCAGGAGTGTAATACTGACAGCAGAGCGGAGAAACAGAGTGTAATACTGACAGCAGAGCGGGCAGCGGAAGATGTAATACTGACAGCAGAGCGGAGCAGCGAGTGTAATACTGACAGCAGAGCGGAGTGTATATACTGATACAAGCAGCGAGCAGCGAGTGTAATACTGACAGCAGAGCGGGAGTGTAATACTGACAGCAGAGGGGAGTGTAATACTGACAGCAGGCGAGCAGCCGAGTGTAATACTGACAGCAGAGCGGAGCGTAATACTGACAGCAGAGCGGGAGCAGGTGTAATACTGACAGCAGAGCGGAGCAGCGGAGTGTAATACTGACAGCAGAGCGGAGCGTAATACTGACAGCAGAGGAGTGTAATACGACAGCAGAGCAGCAGGAGTGTAATACTGACAGCAGAGCGAGCGTAATACTGACAGCAGAGCGGAGCAGCGGAGTGTAATACTGACAGCAGAGCGAGCAGCGGAGTGTAATACTGACAGCAGAGCGGAGCAGCGGAGTGTAATACTGACAGCAGAGCGGAGCAGCGGAGTGTAATACTGACAGCAGAGCGGAGCAGCGGAGTGTAATACTGACAGCAGAGCGGAGCAGTAGCAGCAGACTGTAATACTGACAGCAGAGCGGAGCAGCGGAGTGTAATACTGCAGCAGCAGCAGCGAGCAGCGGAGTGTAATACTGACAGCAGAGCGGGAGTGTAATACTGACAGCAGAGCGAGAGCGAGGTAATCAAGCAGAGCGGAGTGTAATACTGACAGCAGAGCGGAGCAGCGGAGTGTAATACTGACAGCAGAGCGAGAGCGAGTGTAATACTGACAGCAGAGCTGAGCAGCGGAGTGTAATACTGACAGCAGAGCGAGGAGTGTAATACTGACAGCAGAGCGGAGCAGCGGAGTGTAATACTGACAGCAGAGCGGAGCAGCGGAGTGTAATACTGACAGCAGAGCGGAGCAGCGGAGTGTAATACTGACAGCAGAGCGGAGCAGCGGAGTGTAATACTGACAGCAGAGCGGAGCAGAGGAGCGTAATACTGACAGCAGAGAGGAGCAGCGGAGTGTAATACTGACAGCGAGCGGAGCAGCGGAGTGTAATACTGACAGCAGAGCGGAGCAGCGATGTAATACTGACAGCAGAGGGAGCAGCGGAGTGTAATACTGACAGCAGAGCGGAGCAGAGAGTGTAATACTGACAGCAGAGCGGAGCAGCGGAGTGTAATACTGACAGCAGAGCAGAGCAGCGAGTGTAATACTGACAGCAGAGCGGAGCAGCAGGAGTGTACTTACTGACAGCAGAGCGGAGCAGCGGAGTGTAATACTGACAGCAGAGCGGAGCAGCGGAGTGTAATACTGACAGCAGAGCGGAGTGTAATACTGACAGCAGAGCGGAGCACGGAGTGTA
>JARQOD010006106.1:0-44577 GCA_033576555.1 Oophaga sylvatica | reverse complement strand
TTCTCCCACATATTGGGAATCAGCGTACTCAGGACAAATTGGGTAACAACTTTTGGGGTCCAATTTCTCTGTTACCCTTGTGAAAATAAAATATTGTGGGCGAAAAATCATTTTTGTAAAAAAAAAAAAGTTTTTTTATTTTTACGACTGTGCGTTATAAACTTCTGTGAAGCACTTGGGGTTCAAAGTGCTCACCACACATCTAGATAAGTTCCTTGTGGGGTCTATTTTCCAAAATGGGGTCACTTGTGGGGGGTTTCTACTGTTTAGGCGCATCAGGGGCTCTCCAAATGGACATGACGCACCCAGACCATTCCATCAAAGTCTGCAATCCAAAACGTCACTACTTCCCTTCCGAGCCCTGACGTGCGCCCATACAGTAGTTTTCTCCCACATATTGGGTATCAGCGTACTCAGGACAAATTGGACAACAACTTTTGGGGTCCAATTTCTCCTGTTACCCTTGTGAAAATAAAATATTGGGGGCGAAAAAATCATTTTTGTAAAAAAAAAAAAAAGATTTTTTATTTTACGGCTGTACGTTATAAACTTTAGTGAAACACCTGGGGGTTCAAAGTTCTCACCACACATCTAGATAAGTTCCTTGAGGGGTCTAGTTTCCAAAATGGTGTCATTTATGGGGGTTTCCACTGTTTAGGTAGATCAGGAGCTCTCCAAACACGACATGGCGTCCAGCCAATTCTGCGTTGAAAAAGTCAGACGGCGCTCCTTCCCTTCCAAACTCTGCCATGCACCCAAACAGTGGTTTACCCCACATATGGGGTATCAGCGCACTCAGGGCAAATTGCACAATAACTTTTGGAGTCTTGTTACCCTTGGAAAAATAAAAATTGGGTGAAAAGATCATTTTTGTGGAAAAAATATGATTTTTAAATTTTACGACTCTACGTTATAAACTTGTGTGAAGCACTTGGGGGTTCAAATTGCTCATCAAAAATCTAGATAAGTTCCTTAGGGGGTCTAGTTTCCCAAATGGGGTCATTTGTGGGGGGTTTCCACTGTTTAGGCACATCAGGGGCTCTCCAAATGCAACATGGCATCCAAACTCAATTCCAGCCAATTTTGGTTGGAAAAAGTCAAATGGTGCTCCTTCCATTCCGAGCTCTGCCGTGCGCCCAAACAGTGGTTCCCCCCCACATATGGGGTATCAGCGTACTCAGGACAAATTGTACAACAACTTATGTGGTCCAATTTCTCCTGTTACCCTTGGGAAAATAAAAAATTAGTGACTAAAAGATAATTTTTGTGGGAAAAAAATAGGATTTTTTATTTTCATGCCCGGGCATTATAAACTTGTGTGAAGCACTTGGGGGTTCAAAGTGCTCACCAAAGATCTAGATAAGTTCCTTAGGGGGTCTAGTTTCCAAAATGGGGTCACTTGTGGGGGGTTTCCACTGTTTAGGCTCATCTGGGGCACTGCAAACGGAACATGACCCCCCATTAACGTCTGCATTCCAAAACGTTACTACTTCCTTTCCAAGCCCTGCCGTGCACCCAAACAGTTTCCCCCCCCCACATATGGGGTATCAGCGTACTCAGGACAAATTGGACAACAACTTTTGGGGTCCAATTTCCTTGGGAAAATTCAAAAATTTGGGACTAAAAAATCATTTTTGTGGACAATTGATTTTTTTTTTTTTCACACCCAGGCTTTATAAACTTTTGTGAAACACTTGAGGGTTCAAAGTGCTCACAACAGATCTAGATAAGTACCTTAGGGGTCTAGTTTCCAAAATGGTGTCACTTGTGGGGGGTTTCCACTGTTTAGGCGCATCAGGGGCTCTCCAAACGCGACATGGCATCCAATCTAAATTCCAGCCAATTTTAGTTTGAAAAAGTCAAACGTCGCTCCTTCCCTTACGAGCTCTGCCGTGTGCCCAAACAGTGGTTTTCCCCACATATGGGGTATTGGCGTACTCAGGAGAAATTGCATAACAACCTTATCTGTCCATTTTCTCCTTTTACCCTTGTGAAAATAAAAAAAAGTTTGTAAAAGATAATTTTTGTGGCTAAAAAGTAAAATATTCATTTTTTCCTTCCACGTTGCTTTAGTTACTGTGAAGCACCTGAAGGGTTAATAATCTTCTTGAATGTGGTTTTGAGTACCTTGAGGGGTGCAGTTTTTAGAATGGTGTCACTTTTGGGTATTTTCTGCCATATAGACCCCTCAAAGTGACTTCAAATGTGAGGTGGTCCCTAAAAAAAATGGCTTTGTAAATTTTGCTGTAAAAATGAGAAATCGCTGGTCAACTTTTAACCCTTATAATTTCCTAACAAAAAAAATTTTGGTTCCAAAATTGTGCTGATGTAAAGTAGACATGTGGGAAATGTTATTTCTTAACTATTTTGTGTGATATATTTCTCTGTTTTAAGGGAATAAAAATTCAAAGTTTGAAAATTGCAAAATTTTAAAAATTTTCGCCATATTTGCGTTTTTTTCAAAAATAAACGCAAGTTATATCGAAGAAATTTTACCACTAACATGAAGTACAATATGTCACGAGAAAAAAATCTCAGAATCGCGAAGATCCGTTGAAGCGTTCCAGAGTTATAACCTCATAAAGAGACAGTGGTCAGAATTGTAAAAATTTGCCCGGTCATTAACGTGCAAACCACCCTTGGGGGTGAAGGGGTTAAGGCAGGGCTGCAATGATGTTGAAATGTGTTTTGGGGGATAAAGTTCATTTTCTAGCCAAATATTGACTTTGCAAGTAATTGCTGTTAAGCTGATCACTCTTTATAACATTCTGGAGTATATGCAAATTGCCATTAGAAAAAGTGAAGCAGTAGACTTTGTAAAAATTAATATTTGTATCATTCTCAAAACTTTTGGCCATGACTGTATTTACTATATAAGGTTCCTGTGTGGTAATTGATCCCATATATCTATAGTGATATTATGTTATACTACACTGTATATGGTTGATTGTACTGGGCAATTTTACCTGTCAGTTTCATGACATTCAACTGACGTGTTCTGGTTGCACTCCCACTTTCCCCCTACTCTGTTGCTAACTGTCCGTGATTTTTATATATATACGCTATAATTGATGTAATAAAGATTTGTATTTTCATATATTTGGGCTTTGTGCAAAAGAAGAACGGAGAATTACGTCCCTGCATAGATTACAGGGGTCTTAACGCCATTACCGTTAAGAATAAATACCCTCTGCCTTTAATTTCTGAGCTCTTTGATAGGCTCCGGGGAGCAAGGGTATTTACCAAATTAGACCTGCGGGGTGATTACAACCTGATTCGCATCCGCGAGGGGGACGAGTGGAAGATGGCTTTTAATACCAGGGATGGGCACTATGAATTTCTGGTGATGCCCTTCGGGCTCTGTAATGCCCCAGCCGTTTTCCAAGACTTTGTCAATGACATCTTCCGGGATATGCTTTCCACCTCGGTCGTGGTCTATCTGGATGATATTCTCATCTTCTCTCCAGATATTGACTTCCACCGGAAAGATGTCTGCAGAGTCTTTGACCTCTGGCGGGCAAATTCCCTTTATGCAAAGTTGGAGAAATGCGTGTTTGAGCAGGAGTCTTTACCATTCCTGGGCTATATCATCTCTGCCCAGGGATTGGCTATGGATCCTGCCAAATTACAGGCTGTGATGGACTGGCAAGAACCCCATTCCCTCAAAGCGGTGCAGCGCTTTATGGGGTTCATTAATTATTATCGCCAGTTCATTCCCCATTTCTCAACTTTGGTAGCTCCCTTGGTAGTCCTCACCAAGAAGGGAGCAAATCCCAAATTGTGGTCCGAAGAAGTCTCCAAGGCTTTCACCTCAATTAAGTCTCATTTTGCTAGCACTCCCATCCTACACTGCCCTGATGTTGATAAGCCATTTATATTGGAGGTGGATGCCTCATCCGTTGGTGCTCGAGCAGTCCTCTTTCAAAAGGATGCTCAAGGTCGGAAGCATCCTTGCTACTTCTTCTCCAAGAACTTCACACCAGTGGAGAGGAATTATTCCATCGGGGACAGGGAGTTGCTAGCAATGAATTTGGCTTTCTCTCAGTGGAGACATCTGTTGGAGGGTGCTCGCTTTCCCTTCCAAGTCTTCACCGACCTCAAGAATTTGGTATATCTTCAAACAGCCCAGAGACTTAATTCTCACCAGGCCAGATGGTCCTTGTTCTTCTCCCGGTTTCACTTCACCCTACATTTTCTCTCGGGAGAGAAGAACATCCGTGCCGACGCTCTCTCTCGCTCTGTGGTGTCCTCTGAGGAGGAGGAGCCTCGGCTTATTGTCCCCACAGAGAGCCTGAGAACAGTGGCCCCGGTTTCGCTAGAGTCTGTGCCCCCGGGCAAGACTTTTGTGCCTACCAATTTGCGACCGGAGGTACTCTCTTGGGCACATTCGTCCAGGGTGGGTGGACACTTTGGGGCAAAGAGGACATCTGAGTTGCTGGCGAGGACATACTGGTGGCTGCATATGGTCCGTGACGTTGGGGACTATGTTCGGGTGTGTGTCTCCTGCGCCAAGAATAAGTCTCCCCGACAACGGCCAGCTGGGTTACTTTACCCTTTGCCGGTGGCAGACAGACCCTGGGAGATGGTTGGGATGGACTTTGTGGTGGGCTTACCCAAGTCTCGGGGTTGCACCATCATTTGGGTAATCACCGACCATTTTTCCAAAATGGTACACCACGGTTACCTTCTGCACGGGCTCTTGCAGTTTTGTTCGTTAGGCACATCTTCCGTCTACACGGCATGCCGGACAAAATTGTCAGTGACCGAAGTCCCCAGTTTGCGTCTCGGTTCTGGAGAGAGCTTTGTCGTCTACTCAGTATTGAGCTAAATCTCTCTTCAGCATATCATCCCGAGACGATTGGGTTGGTAGAGAGGACCAACCAGACCTTGGTCACCTATCTACGACATTTTGTCTCAGCCAGGCAGGATGACTGGGCATCCTTGCTACCGTGGGCTGCGTTTGCACTAAATAATGCTGTGGCTGACTCCACCGGACAGACTCCATTCCTCCTAAACTACGGTCAGCATCCGCGGGTTCTGGTGCCCATGCCCGTGTCTTCCGCCGATTCCAGGTTGGCAGACTGGGCTGTGGAGGCACGGGACATTTGGGACCATACCCAGGATGCCATTCAGGCGTCCAAGGAGAGGATGAGGTCCTCCGCCGACGCACATCGGCGCCCCGCTCCAACATTTGCTCCTGGGGACTTGGTGTGGCTCTCCGCCCGTAACATTAGGCTGCGAGTTGAGTCCACTAAGTTGGCACCCCGCTACCTGGGCGCTTTCAAAGTTCTCGAGCAGGTTAACCCTGTGGTATACCGTTTGGATCTACCACCACGCCTGGGTATCTCCGACACCTTTCACGTATCCCTCCTGAAACCCGTGCTCATGTCCCAGTTTTCCGAGTCATCTACCGGGACATTGGGTTAGTCTACGGACGACCATGAAGTGAACGCCATCGTAGGGTGTAAGGTGGTACGGGGCAAAAAGTTTTATTTGGTGAACTGGAGGGGCTATGGGCCTGAGGATAGGTCTTGGGAGCTTCCGAGCATGTTCACGCTCCGCAGCTCATTGCTGCCTTTGAGTGCAGCGAGGCCCAGAGAAGGAGGGCCCTAGGAGGGGGGGTAATGTTAGGGTTCGAGTTCCCAATGCTGCAAAAGGAGAAAATCCAGCTCAACGATGAAGTGAAGATAAAAAAATTCTTTATTCACTTGTCATTCCAAATACAGAGGAGTATCAGCATAGATGGCAGCAGATGAATGTGTTATCAACACGTTTCAGGTGACGCAGCACCCTTAGTCAATGCTGCACAAGGGGAATCTCAAGCCATTCTCGCTGCGGTCCCCCATCCGTCTCCGGCCGCAGTGGAGGATGCTCAGCAGAGACGTCTGTCCCAGCGTCTTGCCCATTCCAATACTGTGCATAGACTTGCTGCTGCCCCTCCTGGATCTTCTATTATAGCCAGTGCTGGAGCAGATGTCTTTAGGACGAAGTCCTGCGTTTCCCCTTCTGAGCATGCCCAGGGTAAGATCTCTCATTGGAGATCAGTTGTCACATGTTCAGGTACTACAACAGCTCCTATTGGTCCGCCAGGAAGGTCCTGAAACTACATGTGTTTTGGAAGTTTCTCATTGGTCCTTTTTCTGGCAGGTCCTGTAGCTGTTACTATAAAAGGGTGGCATGGCTGGGCCGCCATGCGCTTGTATCAAATCTATTACATGCTTGCGCCAGTGAGGTCATGTATGCATGTGGTTAGGTCTGGCTGAAATAAACCCCTAGAATACCGGCACCTCCGGTGAGGAGATTGTATGCACGTGTTCAGGGCCCGGCTGAAAATGCCATTAGAATACCGGCTACTCCGGTGAGGAGATTGTTGCTTGTGTTCTGACTGCATGACCTCAGACTGCAATCCGCTTAGCAGTCATCTGTGTTCCCTGTGAGTCTAACAGGACACAGTCTTTTTCTCAGCGGCTCTGTGACGCAACAGGGTTCGCTTTATAACGCTGGTTCAGCGCCCTAGCGTTTTACTTTGCGGCTCACTGAAGCTAAGTGAGTTCGTACTTATCGCCATATAGCGCTGTGGCATTCCCGTTAGCGGCTCTGGGGATTAACAGAGTTCGCACTAACTGCCACAGCGCGCTACGGCGTTTATTTTAGCGACTGCGGGATAACAGTTCGCTACTTTTGCCATCTTACTAGCAGCGGGCTTCGCCTGCACGGTGGACCCCGGGCTGCGAACGCACCTCTCTACAATATCTATTAGGTGCGTTCCCCAGACCCTAACAATAATTAGGGTTAGGGTTATAATTAGGGTTAGGGTTACAATTAGGGTTAGGGTTGGAATTAGGGTTAGTGTTACAATCAGGATTAGGGTTACAATGAGGGTTAGGGATACAATTAGGGTTAAGGATACAATTAGGGTTAGGGATACAATTAGGGTTGGAATTAGGGTTAGGGGTGTGTTGTGGTTAGGGTTGGAGCTAGAATTGAGGGGTTTCCACTATATAGGCACATCAGGGGTCTCCAAACATGACGTGGCATTCAAAAAGTCAAATGGCGCTCCCTCCCTTCCGAGCCCTGCTGTGCACCCAAGCAGTGGTTTACTCCAACATATGAGGTATCGGCGTACTCAGGAAAAATTTCACAACAACTTTGGGAGTCCAATTTCTCCTGTTACCCTTGGGAAAATAAAAAATAGCGTGCTAAAAAATCATTTTTGAGGAAACAAATGATTTTTTTTCACGGCTCTACGTTATAAACTTCTGTGAAGCACTTGGAGGTTCAAAGTGCTCATCACACATCTAGATAAGTTCCGTAGGGGGTCTAGTTTCCAAAATGAGGTCACTTGTGGGGGGTTTCCACTGTTTAGGCACATCAGGGGCTCTCCCAACGTGACATGGCGTCCAGTCAATTCTGCGTTGAAAAAGTCAAACGGCGCTCCTTCCCTTGCAACCTCTGCCGTGCGCCCAAAAAGTGGTTTACCGCCACATATGGAGTATCGGCGTATTCAGGAGAAATTGCACAACAAATTTTGTGGCTCCTTTTTTCTTTTAACACTTGTCAAAATTAAAAAAATTGGTTCTGAAGTAAATTTTTTGCAAAAAAAGTTAAATGTTCATTTTTTCCTTCCACATTGCTTCAGTTCCTGTGTAGCACCTGAAGGATTAATAAACTTCTTGAATGTGGTTTTGAGCACCTTGAGGGGTACAGTTTTTAGAATGGTGTACCTTTTGGGTATTTTCTATCATATAGACCCCTCAAAGTCACTTCAAATGTGATGTGGTCCCTAAAAAAAAATGTAAAAATGAGAAATCGCTGGTCAACTTTTAACCCTTATAACTTCGTAACAAAAGAAAACTTTGTTCCCAAAATTGTGCTGATGTAAGGTAGACATGTGGCAAATGTTATTTATTAAGAAATTTGTGACATATCTCTCTGATTTAAGGGCATAAAAATTTAAAGTTTGAAAATTGCAAAATTTTCAAAATTTTTGCCATATTTCCGTTTTTTTCATAAATAAACGCAAGTTATATGTAAAAAAATTTACCACTAACGTGAAGTACAATATGTCACGAAAAAACAGTCTGAGAATCAGCGGGATCCGTTAAAGCGTTCCAGAGTTATAACCTAATAAAGTAACAGTGGTCAGAATTGTAAAAATTGGCCCGGTCATTTAGCTGCAAATTGGCTCTGTCACTAAGGGGTTAAATGATTTACAGGACAATAATAAACTCATAAATAATTAAGCCATGTGAGATAGGGGCAAATACTGTTTTAATGCATGTCCTTATTCCTGCTTGTTGAGCTATGTCTCTTTTCCTTCCCTGGACAAAAGCTGATTTCTCATTTGTCATTATTCTCTCTGCTTGGTTTGCTCCTTTCCAAGTGATTCCATTTTTCAATTTAGTTTTTTTCCTATCGCATTCAGGGTAGGATTTTATATAGTATTCCTTCTCTGCACTTCCTTGCTGGCTATATTTTCTAGAAGATGTATACTTAGGAATTTCAGCTCTTACTCTTAAGGGTTAACCTTGCTGGGTAAACTCCTGTTGTATTCTTGCTGCAAGTTGCTTTGTTTTCATTCCTAGTACCTCTTCCTTTTACCATTGTTAGGTTCTTGGAAGGTGATTCTTTTTAATTGTATTTTTGGCACTTCTTAACCTTCACCCTGTTAGGGTCTGCGGAACGCACCAAATATAAGATGTGGAGAGGTGCGTTCGCAGCCCGGGGTCCACCGTGCAGGCGGAACCTGCTGCTAGTAAAATGGCGCAACAAGCGAACTCTGTTATCCCGCAGAGTCGCCAAAATAAACGCCGTAACGCGCTGTGGCAATATGTGCGAACTCTGTTAATCCACAGAGCCGCTAGAAGGAGTGCCGCAGCGCTATATGGCGATGTGTGCAAACTCACTTAACACAACTGAGTCGAAAGCGAACCCTGTTACGTCACAGAGCCGCTGAGACAAACTTGTGTGTCCTGTCAGGCACCCAGGTACACAGTGAACAGCTAAGCGAACATAGAACGTGATCATGCGCTAATGTCCTCGCGGGAGACACCCGCAATCTATGGCGTCTGAACGCCAGACCCTAAATACGGCAAACTCCTCACCGGTTATGCCGGCAATCTAGGGCATCTAGGACACCGACCCTGACCAGCTAGCATACCAAACTCCTCACCGATTAAGTCGGTATTCTAGGGGCTTATTTCAGCCGGGCCCTAACCACACACACGCATGACCACACTGGCGCTCAGCATATAATGATTGATATTAGCGCATGGCGCCCCAGCCATGCCACCCTTTTATAATAACAGCTACAGGACCTGCCAGAAACAAGGACCAATGAGAAACTGTTCCAAACACATGTAGTTTCATGACCTTCCTGGCAGACCAATATGTGCTGCTGCAGTACCTGAACATGTGACCCCTGATCTCCAATGAGAGATCTTACCCTGGGCATGCTCAGAAGGGGAAACGCAAAGACGTCTGCTCCAATACTGGCTATAATAGCAGATCCAGGAGAGGCAGCAGCAAGTCTCTGCACAGTACTGGAATGGGCAAGACGCTGGGACCGACGTCTCTGCTGAGCAGGCTCCACTGCGGCCGGAGATGAATGGGGGACCGCAGCGGGACTGATTCGAGACTCCCCTTGTGCAGCAGCGGGAACTCAAACCCTAACACACCCCTCCACCTTATTTGAATGTGTCTTCATTTCTCACCTTGAGTTCTTGTATTTCTCTTCATACTTTTCTCTCTCCTTGTTGGTAGTGTGTTGCGGCCTCCCCTCTGGATCCTGAAGAGGTAAGAGAAACCCTCGACTGCCTTTTAGGGAGTCAAGTACAAGGTAGTGATTTTTAGTTGTGGGTCTAGGGCCTGTCTAGTCTGTACAGAGACCAGTTTTGTGTAGGTGCAGCATTTACCTGGTGTGAATACGTTAATAACACGATAGCCAGCCCATTAGTGCATTGTGAGTCGTCAGCATGGACCCAGTAAACCTTTTGGCCTCACAACTTCAGCCGTTATCTGTGAAGTATAGGGTAATCAAGCGACAAAAATAGCTCACAGGTTCTGCTATTAAAAAGGACTTAAACCTAGAGAGATCTTTGGAAGAGCCCAAGATAAAGTTGCTGGATTTCTTCGACGGGGAAATGTATGAAATTTGGGACTTTTAAATATTAAAATCCATTTCTAAAAAGGTTTTTTCCCTTTCCTCCCTGCAAATTTAATATTAGGCTCCCAAAGGTTAAAATTAAGCACAATCCCTTTTAACAACGGGGGGAGCCCTTAAAAGATCGGGAAATTTGGGTACCTTCTGAAATGGATTTGGGATGTTCTTCCGCAGCATACGCCCAAAAATTTTTATGCGTTGACTGCATACAGGAGCTAAGTTGCCTAAAACTCGTTTTTTTTTAAACCTTTCTCTTAGGCCAAAATTCACACTTTCAGTATTTGGTTAGTACTTAAATCATTTTTTGTAAGCCAAACCAGGAGTGGAACATCAAAGGAAAAGTAAAATAGAAACACGCACCACTTCTGTATTTAAACACCCAAAAAATGGTTTTTTGGGTTTTCAAATATGGATGTAAATTACTGACCAAATACTGAACTGTGAACATGGGCCCTTTCAGAGTGTTTAAATTTAAAGAGCTATCAATATATAATTACCAATAAATTTTTGTCACAAAAACTGCCAAGCTGGAGAAATGTGTGCTTGAGCAGGAGTCCTTACCTTTTCTGGGCTATATCATCTCTGCCCAGGGATTGGCTATGGATCCTGCCAAACTACAGGCTGTAATGGACTGGCAAGAACCCCATTCTCTTAAAGCGGTGCAGCGCTTTATGGGGTTCATTAATTATTATCGCCAGTTCATTCCCCATTTCTCGACTTTGGTAGCTCCCTTGGTAGCCCTCACCAAGAAGGGAGCAAATCCCAAGTTGTGGTCTGAGGAGGTCTCCAAGGCGTTCTCTTCTATCAAGTCGCATTTTGCCAGTGCTCCCATATTACATCGCCCTGATGTTGATAAACCGTTTGTTTTAGAGGTGGACGCCTCTTGTGTTGGTGCTGGAGCAGTCCTATATCAAAAGGATGCTCAAGGTCGGTAGCATCCCTGCTTCTTCTTTTCTAAGACCTTTACACCAGCAGAGAGGAATTATTCCATCGGGGACAGGGAGTTGCTGGCTATGAAATTGGCCTTCTCAGAGTGGAGACATCTGGAGGGAGCTCGTTTTCCCTTCCAAGTCTTCACCGACCACAAGAACTTGGTATATTTGCAAACGGCTCAGCGGCTAAATTCTCGCCAGGCCAGATGGTCCCTATTCTTCTCTCGGTTCCATTTCACCCTCCATTTTCTCTCCGGTGAGAAGAATGTTCGGGCCGACGCTCTCTCTCGCTCCTTAGTGTCATCAGTGGCGGAGGATGAGGAGCCTCGGCTTATTGTCCCTGAAGAAAGCCTGAGAACTGTAGCCCCGGTTTCGCTAGAGTCTGTGCCTCCGGGCAAGACTTTTGTGCCCACTAATTTGCGACCGGAGGTACTCTCTTGGGCACACTCGTCCAGGGTGGGTGGACACTTTGGGGCAAAGAGGACAACTGAGCTATTGGCGAGGACATACTGGTGGCCACATATGGTCCGTGACGTCAGGGAGTATGTTCAGGCGTGTGTCTCCTGCGCCAGGAACAAGTCCCCTCGACAACGGCCAGCTGGGTTACTTTTTCCTTTGCCAGTGGCAGACAGGCCCTGGGAGATGGTGGGGATGGACTTTGTGGTGGGCTTACCCAAGTCTTGGGGTTGCACTATCATTTGGGTGATCACCGACCACTTCTCCAAAATGGTGCACTTAGTGCCGCTACCACGGTTACCTTCCGCACGGGCCTTGGCAGCATTATTTATTAGACACATCTTCCGTCTACACGGTATGCCAGACAAGATTGTCAGCGATCGAGGTCCCCAATTTGCATCTCGGTTCTGGAGAGAGTTGTGTCATCTACTCTGCATTGAATTGAACCTCTCCTCTTCATATCATCCTGAGACGAATAGGTTGGTAGAGAGGGCCAACCAGACCTTGGTCACCTACTTGCGACATTTTGTCTCTGCCAGGCAGGATGACTGGGCATCTCTGCTTCCGTGGGCGGAGTTTGCGCTAAACAATGCTGTGGCTGACTCCACCGGACAGACCCCATTCCTCTTAAATTACGGCCAGCATCCGCGGGTACCGGTGCCCATGCCCGTTGCTTCCGCTGACTCCAGGGTGGCAGACTGGGCTGTGGAAGCACGGGACATATGGGACCGCACCCAGGATGCCATTCAGGCTTCCAAGGAAAGGATGAGGTCTTCTGCCGATGCTCATCGGCGTCCCGCTCCGACATTTTCTCCTGGCGACCTAGTGTGGCTTTCCGCCCGAAACATCAGGCTACGGGTGGAATCCACTAAATTGGCACCCCGCTATTTGGGTCCCTTCAAGGTTCTCGAGCAGGTGAACCCTGTGGTTTACCATTTGGCCCTTCCGCCTCGCCTTGGTATCTCCGACACCTTCCATGTATTCCTCCTAAAACCCGTGGTCATCTCCTGGTTGCCTGAGTCATCTGCCGGGACGTCGGGTTCGTCTTCGGACGACTACGAGGTGAATGCCATTGTTGGGTGCAAGGTGGTACGAGGCAAAAAATTTTATTTGGTGGATTGGAGTGGTTATGGACCTGAGGATAGGTCCTGGGAGCCTGCCGAGCATGTTCACGCTCCACAGCTCATCGCTGCCTTTGAACGCAGCGAGGCCCATAGAAGGGGGGGCCCTAGGAGGGGGGGTAATGTTAGGGTTCGAGTTCCCGCTGCTGCACAAGGGGAGTCTCGAACCCGTCCCGCTGCGGTCTCCCATTCATCTCTGGCTGCAGTGGAGCCTGCTCAGCAGAGACGTCGGTCCAGGCGTCTTGCCCATTCCTCTACTGTGCAGTGACTTGCTGCTGCCTTTCCTGGATGTGCTATTATAGCCAGTGCTGGAGCAGCCGTCTTTGAGACAAAGTCCTGCGTTTTCCCATCTGAGCATGCCCAGAGTGAGATCTCTCATTGGAGACCAGGGGTCACATGTTCAGGTGCTGCAGCGGCTCCTATTGGTCCGCCAGGAAGGTCATGTAGCTACGTGTGTTTGTAACAGCTTCTCGTTGGTCCTTGTTCCTGGAAGGTCCTGTAGCTGTTGCTATAAAAGGGTAGCATGGCTGGGCCGCCATGCGCTAATATCAACCATTGTATGCTATGCGCCAGTGTGATCATGCGTATGTGTGGTTAGGGACCCGGCTGAAATAAGCCACTAGAATACCGACTTAATCGGTGAGGAGTTTGGTATGGTAGCTGGCCAGGGTCGGTGTCCTAGATGCCCTAGATTACCGGCGTAACCGGTGAGGAGTTTTGATTGCCGTATTCAGGGTCTGGCGTTCAGACGCCATAGATTGCGGGTGACTCCCGCGAGGACATTAGCACATGATCACGCGTTATGTACGCTTAGCACTTAACTGTGTACCTGAGAGCCTGACAGGACACAGCACTTTTCCTCAGCGGCCCTGTGACGTAACAGGGTTTGCTTTCGACGCTAGACAGCGCCCTAGCGTTTTACTTTGCGGCTCACTGAAGCTAAGTGAGTTCGCACCTATCCCATATAGCGCTGTGGCATTTCCGTTAGCGGCTCTGGGTATTAACAGAGTTCGCACTTACTGCCACAACGCGCTACGGCGTTTATTTTAGCGACTCTGCGGGATAACAGAGTTCGCTACTTTCGCCATTTTACTAGCAGCAGGTTCCGCCTGCACGGTGGACCCCGGGCTGCGAACGCACCTCTCTACCTCATATATTTGGTGCGTTCCGCAGACCCTAACACCCAGCTTAAATCACAAGTTATTTCTACTAAGAAAGCTGTACAGTATGAGACTACATGCAGACAGTGACATGCAGAAGCATATATTCTCAACGATGGAAGTGATATTACAGCTAAGATCTATTGGTGAAGACATTAAAGAAAGCCATATAGCAGCAATGTTATTGTGCAGTTTACCAGATTCATATACAGATTTAATAAATGCACTAGAGACAAGACCGGAAACTGACATTACATTAGAGTTTGTGAAGACCAGACTCATAGATGAATATCAGAGAAGGAAAGAACAAACAAATGATTCTTCTACTGAGAAAGATAATGGAAATGCTCTTAAAGCTGCAGAATTTAAAAAACCCTATAATAAAGAGACAAGAGAATGCTTCAGATGTAAGAAAAAAGGTCATTTAAAGAAAGACTGTACTATATGGAAAGCAGAACAGAAATTACACTATAAAGATAATACACAGAAGGTGAAAAACACAATTTCTGATTCATGTGAAAATAATTGGAATGGCACATTTAAAGTAACTGATAAGAAATCGCCACTTGGTTGGTTTATTGATTCAGGAGCAACGAGTCATATGACAAGTGACAAGAATTTCTTTACTGATCTTGATTTAGATAAGAAAGAAGCCATTTACCTTGCAGATGGAAGCAAAATAACCGCAGAAGGTATCGGACAAGGTATGCTAAATTGTTCAAACAAGTTCGGACAAGATTCAAAGATACTTGTACAGGATGTGTTGTATGTTCCAAAATTGGAAGGCGGATTATTATCTGTGAAACGTTTAACAGCAAAAGGACTTACAGTAAAATTCAAAGATAATGAGTGTGCAATTATTGCAGGAAACAAGTTGATAACCAAAGTCAAGGCAGATGAACAATTGTATCATTTTGACAAACCAAAGGAACAGATGAAGGTATGTACACATGATCACAAAAACTGTATTCACATGTGGCATAGACGTCTAGGACATAGACACCCGGACAGTATAAGGGAACTACAGAGAAAAGAATTGACAAAAGATTTAAAGATATCATATTGCTCAATTACCATAAGATGTGAAGGTTGTATAAAATCCAAAGCCACAAGGATATCTATTCCAAAAGAAAGTGAGATGAAAAGCGAAAGACCACTTGATTTGGTGCATACTGACGTATGTGGACCCATGAAAGTGACTACATCAGGAGGCAATAGATACATGTTGACTTTTATAGACGACTACTCAAGATACACAGTCACATACTTAATTAAGAACAAAAGTGAAGTTTTTGATAAACTTGTAGACTATGTAACAAGATCAAGTAACAAATTTCAAAGGAAGCCAATTGTCATCAGAAGTGATAATGGAGGTGAATTTACAGGTCACAGAATAGAAGACTACTTAAGACAAAATGAAATAGAACATCAGAAAACTGTTCCATACACACCTGAACAAAATGGAGTAGCAGAAAGGAAAAACAGAACTCTAACAGAAATGATGAGATGTATGCTGACAGATTCTAAACTACCAGAGAAATATTGGGGTGAGGCAGCAATGACAGCTACATATCTACAGAACCGACTTTTTTCCAGAAAACTGAAGAAAACTCCATATGAACTGTGGCAAGGTATGAAACCAAGTGTCAATCATTTAAAAGTTTTTGGATGTAAAGTTTTTATATTCATTCCAACAGAAAAACGTTCCAAACTTCAAAACAGATCCATGGATGGAATATTCGTTGGATATAGTGAAAACTGCAAAGGATATAGAATCCTAGATCCCAAAACAGACAGAGTTACAGTGATTAACAGTGTGACATTCATTGAAGATTTAAATGAAGACATTATGATTTCAGTTGAAACAAAAAATGAGAAAAACAATAGCGACATAACTGAAGAAATATCTGATGAGAAAGAAGTAGAAATGAATGAAGAACAGTAGTATAGGAGTTCCACCACTCGTCAAACTCAATCTGACAGGTCGTCACGCCCCCTATCATTTAATCCGTCACCCTGGGATTTGATCTGGCTGGACTTTGATCAGGCTGGGGAAATCTGAGCTGCTGGATTTGTGAATTTCAATCAAAGTGATTTATAAGTCTCTATTTATATTTTATCCAGTGGATTTGATTAGTCTGTGGAGTATTAGTGTATTAAAGAGTGAATCTTGATTTTATAAGTCTCAGAGAGAAGCTTTTAACTACATCAGTAAATATATTCAGTAAATATATGAGAAATTTTACTCATTTCTAGCAGGACCTGTATAAAAGAGCCCAGTAAATGTATGTAAAAGATAGTCTTTTTTCTAGCCTGTCATTAAATCCCTATGTGAGTGTCTGCGTTCACTTGCTGGAAACTTATTGTACAGACTAAAAGGATATTATTCTATAGTATTATCCAGTATAAAAGGTTTGTTTTATATGGATGTAAAAACAGTAAATGTATTTTGGAGATGTAACTTTTAGTAGATCTGACACATATTCAGTTGCGGACACATCTCAGCTACATTGTGTATAGCCCTCATTTCTAGCAGTGATTGCTACAGATAGCTAACTTATTACCAAGGGGTGGTACAAGGCTTGGGTTGTGTTAGAAGTCTAAATATTTTTCTATCTACTGGCTAACATGGTACAAAGATATACATCTTTACTGCACCATAGAGGTAATTTATCTGTGTGTGTGTTTCACACAGGACAAGTTCTGTGATCCGTCTTTTGTGTGGGAAAAGTCAACAATTTTTATTAAGGTCTAAAATACATTATCATGGATAAAAATCCAAAAGAGTGGGATATACAGCATGCAGAAAAATAGCCAAATGCAGACAGGTATGAACTACATTCAAATCAATATATAATAGTGCACATCGCCATATCTTATATGTTATAGCGATAATAGACTAATCCGGGGCTAAACAATAATAACCTCCATATATTTGTCCGTATATATGCAATCTATGTAACTCACAATATCACCCAATAGGCAGACATATATGCACTATATATAGGATTATAAGTATCTCAATGAAGCAGGTATATCAATAAAGTAACTTCCCCATCACAGCTGCTAATATAATGATGTTACCATGCAAGTGCAGGGCTCACAATACATACTGTGCGTGCATATGAAGTCAATTAGCAAATCCATATGAGGAGCTATATTAAAAAAGGGGCGCCATAGATGGGAGATCATACCTGAATGCGGCTTGGCACCCCTTGTGTATAGCCCTCATTTCACAAAACGTGGATATTTAGATATTGTGTATAGCCCTCATTTCTAGCACTCTTTGCTAGAGATAGCTAACTTATTAACAGGTGACCCTCACTGCTACTTTTCCTCTTGTCTAACATCACAATACAACCAGGTGGTTCTTCAAAATTATTTGTAAGTCTTCCGGCACAAAGCACATGTGAACAGTTGATGGTAATATTTTGGCACATGACAAATGTTTCTGACTCTCAGTTGCTAATACTGATAGACATATTGTCAACTGACATATAGGGTCCATATGAGACACCATATTTTTCAACATTTTTGCTCCTTCACAGATTTATTCTGCATTATATTTTTTTATTTTGCTTAAGGATCATGTACAGAGGCGTTTTTATGGTTTAATACTGATAGACATATTGTGAACTGTCATATAGGGTCCATGTGAGACACCATATTTTTCAAATATTAGTTGTGCGTTCGTTACCACTGTCAACCATAGCATCTCTCATGATGCTAGCTATTCTGATCAGCTTATCATATCAGCCATGAAGCCTCTTTTTCAAATATTAGTTGTGCGTTCGCTACCACTGTCAACCATAGCATCTCTCATGATGCTAGCTATTCTGATCAGCTTATCATATTAACCATGAAGCCTCTTTTAACCCTTCACAATAATGTACAGAGGAGTTTTTATGGTTTAATACTGATAGACATATTGTGAACTGACATATAGGGTCCATGTGAGACACCATATTTTTCAACATTTTTGCTCCTTCACAGATTTATTTTGCATTATATTTTTTTATTTTGCTTAAGGATCATGTACAGAGGAGTTTTTATGGTTTAATACTGATAGACATATTGGCCCAGGCATGTCCGGGCATGCCCGGACAAGTCCTGGTCACGTGACAACCGTGGAAAAAACAACCCTGAAATTCAAAAACTAATCAAAAATATGTCTATCCGTTAACACACGCATAGTCATCTAGAAAATATTGAGCAAGTTGCTTCACAAACCATCTCAAGGCATGCTGAATGTCAACATTCCCGCTATGAGCTACACACATGACCAACTGTATAGCCTGGGATGAGCAGCGTTCTTGCAGCACAGGCCTATTTTTAAAGACGCTAAGCCCCATCAGATATAAAAGACAGGCATGTAGGGACGTGTCCCGGCCTATTTTGGCACAGGACCACACCTATGCAACGATTTTGACTACCATCCAGCAAAAGCGGGTACAAACTTTTTAGCATGGCTGTGTTTCTATCTCTCAGCTACTATTTTAATAGTTACCATACGAATACTGTAGCGAACCAAGATGTGTTAATTTGATTACTAACACGATTTCAGCAACTTGATGACAAATTCAGAGCAAATTCGTTATTTCGGAACTGACATGTCCGTGCATGCCCGGACAAGTCCCGGGCCTCTACAGCTCGCCCCTATAGTGTAGTTTAATGTAGGTGGCAAACAGATCATCGCTGGTGTTTGGAAAATACCATATCTCATAGATGGTGGTGATCCTCTGAATCATTTTTAAACATTTCACGCCACTCATGCACCCACAGCACTCTTATGGTGTACCCGCACCGCTGCAGCTAGCGCTTTTTTGTGACCTTATCTGCATCATTTTCATTATAACACGAGGGACAGCCATGGAAAAAACAACCCTGAAATTCAAAAACTATGTGCTATCCGTTAACACACGCATAGTCATCTAGAAAATATTGAGTGAGTTGCTTCACAAACCACACAAGGCGTGGTGATTGCCAATGTTCTCGGTATGCGCTACATACATGACCCGCTGTATAGCCTGGGATGAGCGGCGTTCTTGCAGCACAGGCCTATTTTTAAAGACGCTAAGCCCCATCAGATATAAAAGACAGGCATGTAGGGACGTGTCCCGGCCTATTTTGGCACAGGACCACACCTATGCAACGATTTTGACTACCATCCAGCAAAAGCGGGTACAAACTTTTTAGCATGGCTGTGTTTCTGGCTCTCAGCTGCTATTTTAATAGTTACCATACGAATACTGTAGCGAACCAAGATGTGTTAATTTGATTACTAACACGATTTCAGCAACTTGATGACAAATTCAGAGCAAATTCGTTATTTCGGAACTGACATGTCCGTGCATGCCCGGACAAGTCCCGGGCCTCTACAGCTCGCCCCTATAGTGTAGTTTAATGTAGGTGGCAAACAGATCATCGCTGGTGTTTGGAAAATACCATATCTCATAGATGGTGGTGATCCTCTGAATCATTTTTAAACATTTCACGCCACTCATGCACCCACAGCACTCTTATGGTGTACCCGCACCGCTGCAGCTAGCGCTTTTTTGTGACCTTATCTGCATCATTTTCATTATAACACGAGGGACAGCCATGGAAAAAACAACCCTGAAATTCAAAAACTATATGCTATCCGTTAACACACGCATAGTCGTCTAGAAAATATTGAGCGAGTTGCTTCACAAACCACACAAGGCGTGGTGATTGCCAATGTTCTCGGTATGCGCTACATACATGACCCGCTGTATAGCCTGGGATGAGCGGCGTTCTTGCAGCACAGGCCTATTTTTAAAGACGCTAAGCCCCATCAGATATAAAAGACAGGCATGTAGGGACGTGTCCCGGCCTATTTTGGCACAGGACCACACCTATGCAACGATTTTGACTACCATCCAGCAAAAGCGGTACAAACTTTTTAGCATGGCTGTGTGTTATGTTTCGGTAGCTGAGGAGTGCAGGTAAAAAAGGAAATACACCAGAGCAGTTGGAATCTATGGGATTGCAGTACCCTGACTAACCACCGCAACTAGAGGCAGCCGTGGAGCGTTCCTACGATGGTCCTAGACGCCTCGTCACAGCCTGAGAAACTAACTACACCTAAAGATAGAAATAGGAAAGCTATCTGCCCGCGGAGCAGAACCCCAAAGATAATAGAAAGCCCCCAAACATGTAATGGCGGTTAGACAAGAGAAAATACTGACACAGAAAGAAAATAGTATGAGCAAACGCTGGGGCCCAAACTATCTAAATAGAAAAGGACAGGAAGGGTACTTACTGCAATCCCAGAAAACCCTGAAAAAACCAACTCTACTAATTTAAAATCACCTGAGATCACACGACCTCTACCACCTAAATTAGTTCTCTGGTGTAACAAAAACAGCAGCCACTGAAAAAACTGGAAAAAGCAAAAGTACAAAACACAGTGGCTGGACTAAACTGAGAGGGCAGAAGCCCCCGGAGGGGACCCAGAAGGCCCCCACAGAAGTGCAAGACCAAATGCAAAAATATAGCAAAAACACAAAATAAGAAATTGTCTTATCTGATAGCAGGAGATGCAGACACGACACAGCAGGCTACAAGGGAAACTGGAAAGAAGGATTCAGACCAGAACAATTGATCACCGGCAACCCTGATGGGAAAATGATTCCCTTAAATAAGACCAATCAGTAACACCTGATTCCCAATCCTCACTAGTACCGCTTGTAACCACCAGAGGGAGCCTCTGCTCAGAACTCATCTCAAACCCATTCACAACAGTACCCCCCCTTGAGGAGGGGTCACCGAACCCTCATTTGAGCAACCAGGTCGGTCAGGATGAGTTCTATGATACGCACGGATAAGTCTCCTAGCATGGATGTCCGAAGCAAACACCCAAGAATTATCTTCCTGACCATAACCTCTCCATTTAACCAAATACTGGAGTCTTCGTCTAGAAAAACGAGAATCCAATATTTTCTCAACCACATACTCCAGATTGCCCTCAACCAAAACAGGGTCAGGAGGCACAGCAGCAGGAACCACTGGCTCAACAAACCTCTTCAACAAGGACTTGTGGAACACTTGGATCTTAATGCCTGGAAGAAGCAAACGAAAAGAAACAGGATTAATAATCTCCATGATCTTATAAGGTCCAATGAACCTAGGCTTAAATTTAGGAGATGCTACTCTCATAGGAATATTCTTTGAGGACAACCAGACCAAGTCCCCCACTTTAAACCGAGGACCACCAGTCCTATGCCGGTTAGCAAACCGCTGGGCCTTCTCCTGAGAGAGGGACAACCTCTCCACTACCTGGTCCCAAATCTGCTGCATACGCTCAACAACAGAGTCAACACCTGGACAGACAGAAGCCTCCGTCTGTCCTGAAGAAAATCGAGGGTGAAACCCAGAATTACAGAAAAACGGAGACATCAAAGTGGCAGAGCTAGCCCTATTATTAAGAGCAAACTCAGCCAAAGGCAAAAAAGAGACCCAGTCATCCTGATCAGCAGACACAAAGCATCTTAGATAAGTCTCCAATGTCTGGTTTGTTCTCTCAGTTTGACCATTGGTCTGAGGATGAAATGCCGAGGAGAAAGACAATTGAACACCCAGTTTAGAACAAAAAGTCCTCCAAAATCTGGAAACAAACTGGACTCCTCTGTCAGACACAATGTTCTCAGGAATGCCGTGTAAACGAACCACGTGCTGAAGGAACAACGGCACCAATTCAGAGGAGGAAGGCAACTTAGGTAATGGCACAAGATGTATCATTTTGGAAAACCTATCACAAATTACCCAGATGGTGGTCATTCTCTGAGAAACAGGAAGATCGGAAATGAAATCCATAGAGATATGGGTCCATGGTCTCTTGGGCACAGGCAATGGCATCAACAAACCACTAGAGCGAGAGCAATGCTTGGAGCGAGAGCAAGTCCCGCAGGACTGCACAAATTCCCTGACATCGCGAGACAAGGTAGGCCACCAAAAGGACCGACTAACCAAGTCTCTGGTACCAAAAATTCCGGGATGCCCAGCCAATGCGGAACAATGAATCTCAGACATCACACTCTTTTTCCATTGGTCCGGGACAAACAATTTTCCAACAGGGCAGCGCTCGGGCCTATCCTCCTGACACCCCTCCAGAGCAAGTCTCAAATTGGGCGAGATGGCGGAAAGAACTACACCCTCCTTCAAAATAACAGAGGGATCAGATAGCTCAGGAGAGTCCGCAAGGAAACTCCTCGAGAGGGCATCCGCCTTAACATTCTTAGTGCCAGGAAGAAAGGAAACCACAAAATTAAAACGTGTGAAAAACAAGGCCCACCTGGCCTGTCTAGGATTGAGTCGCTTGGCAGATTCCAGATAGACCAGATTCTTATGGTCCGTAAGGACCACCACCTGATGTTTGGCTCCCTCCAGCCAATGTCTCCACTCTTCAAAAGCCCACTTCATGGCCAATAACTCCCGATTACCCACGTCATAATTACGTTCAGTAGGAGAAAATTTTCGAGAGAAAAAGGCACAAGGGTTACTTTTAGAGGTCTCTGGATCTTTTTGGGACAAAACGGCACCTGCCCCAATTTCAGAGGCATCAACCTCCACCTGAAATGGCAGAGAAACATCAGGCTGCCGTAGAACAGGAGCAGAAGTGAATCTCTGCTTAAGTTCCTGAAACGCAGAGACTGCCTCAGGAGGCCAATTCACCACATCAGAACCCTTTCTGGTCAAATCAGTTAATGGTTTAACAATAACAGAGAAATTACCAATAAATTTACGATAAAAATTGGCAAAACCCAAAAATCTCTGAAGAGCCTTCAATGAAGCAGGTTGGACCCAATCACAGATGGCCTGAACCTTGACCGGGTCCATTTCAATAACAGATGGGGACAAAATGAATCCCAGAAATGAGATCTTCTGTACGCCAAAAAGACACTTTGATCCCTTCACATACAGAGCATTCTCTCTCAAAATCTGGAACACAGTTCGAACATGTTTCACATGAGAGTCCCAGTCATTAGAAAAAATCAAGATATCATCCAAATAAACAATCAGAAACTTGTCCACAAAATCCCTGAAAATGTCATTCATGAAGGACTGGAAGACGGAAGGAGCATTAGTGAGCCCAAAGGGCATCACAAGGTACTCAAAATGCCCTTCAGGGGTGTTAAATGCCGTCTTCCATTCATCCCCGTGCTTAATGCGAATAAGGTTATACGCCCCCCTGAGGTCAAGCTTGGTAAACCAAGTAGCGTTTTTCACCCTGGAAAACAGGTCAGAAATCAAGGGTAACGGGTATTGATATTTCACAGTAATATTGTTCAAGAGACGATAATCAATACACGGCCTTAATGAACCATCTTTTTTGGCCACAAAGAAAAAACCGGCACCTAAGGGTGAAGAGGATGGTCTGATATGACCCTTCTCCAATGATTCCTTGATATAAGACCGCATAGCGTCATGTTCAGGTACAGACAAGTTAAAAAGGCGACCCTTAGGGAATTTACTACCTGGCACTAATTCAATAGCGCAGTCATAGCTCCTATGGGGAGGTAAGGATGCAGATTTACTTTCGCTAAACACATCAGAAAAATCAAACAAAAAGTCAGGAACATCCTCAGCCTGGGGGGAGGCAGAAAAAACAGGAGTGTTGGTATTAACACATTGGCAGCCCCAACTGGTTACAGACACAGATTTCCAATCCAAAACAGGATTATGAGACTGTAACCAAGGGAAACCCAGCACGATAATGTCATGCAGATTATATAGAACCAAAAATTTGCAGCACTCCTGGTGATCAGGTTCAACCCTCATTATCACCTGAGTAGAAAACTGGGGTTTATTCTCAGCCAAAGGGGTAGAATCGATCCCCAGTAGGGGAATAGACTTCTGTAGGGGTATCAAGGGAAATCCACAACGTTTAGCAAAATCATAATCCATCAGGTTAATAGCTGCTCCAGAATCAACGAAAGCCTGAGCAGAAAATGAGGACAGAGAGCATATCAGAGTGACAGTTAATAAAAACTTAGTCTGAACACTACCCAAGATAAGTGAGCGTGCAAAACGTCTTCCCCGCTTAGGGCAGACTGAAATAGCATGAGAGGCATCACCACAGTAGAAACATAACCCATTGCGCTTTCGAAACTCATGACGCTGTGCCCCAGACACCACTCCATCACACTGCATGGGCTCAGCAGCTGGCTCACAAGGCAACACCACTCCACGCATACTTCTCCGCTCACGCAAACGTCTGTCAATTTGAATCGCTAATGACATAGAATCATTGAGACCAGAGGGGACAGGGAATCCCACCATAACATCCTTTACATTATCCGACAGACCCTTCGAAAAAGAGCTGCCAAAGCGTCGTCATTCCATTTGGTCAGGACTGCCCACCTACGGAATCTCTGACAGTATAACTCAGCGTCATCAAGCCCCTGATTTAATGCCAACAAGGCTTTTTCAGCTTGATCAGTGACATTAGGCTCATCGTACAATAACCCCAAAGCCTGAAAAAATGCATCAACATCACTCAAAACAGGATCCCCAGGTGTCAGGGAAAAAGCCCAATCCTGAGGATCGCCGCGCAGGAGAGAGATGACAATTTGAACCTGCTGCGCTGCGTTTCCTGAGGACTTAGATTTTAAGGCAAAAAACAATTTACAGTTATTTTTGAAATTCTGAAACTTAGCTCGATCCCCTAAAAACAAATCTGGCATGGGGATCCTAGGTTCCACAACAGGCAACCCAGCAAGATATGCAGCAATACTCTGAACCTCAGTGGCAAGCTGATCCACACGGCCAGACAACTGTGCAAACTCCATTGGGAGAAAAGATCCTCCTCAGCACCCAGAGATACAGAGGAAAAAAAAAAATGCAACAAACAGAAAAATATCTCTGACAACTTTTCTTCCTTCAAAATATTTTTTCCCTTCTGTGAGTACCATAGAATTTTTATGGCCGGTGATACTGTTATGTTTCGGTAGCTGAGGAGTGCAGGTAAAAAAGGAAATACACCAGAGCAGTTGGAATCTATGGGATTGCAGTACCCTGACTAACCACCGCAACTAGAGGCAGCCGTGGAGCGTTCCTACGATGGTCCTAGACGCCTCGTCACAGCCTGAGAAACTAACTACACCTAAAGATAGAAATAGGAAAGCTATCTGCCCCGGAGCAGAACCCCAAAGATAATAGAAAGCCCCCAAACATGTAATGGCGGTTAGACAAGAGAAAATACTGACACAGAAAGAAAATAGTATGAGCAAACGCTGGGGCCCAAACTATCTAAATAGAAAAGGACAGGAAGGGTACTTACTGCAATCCCAGAAAACCCTGAAAAAACCAACTCTACTAATTTCAAAATCACCTGAGATCACACGACCTCTACCACCTAAATTAGTTCTCTGGTGTAACAAAAACAGCAGCCACTGAAAAAACTGGAAAAAGCAAAAGTACAAAACACAGTGGCTGGACTAAACTGAGAGGGCAGAAGCCCCCGGAGGGGACCCAGAAGGCCCCCACAGAAGTGCAAGACCAAATGCAAAAATATAGCAAAAACACAAAATAAGAAATTGTCTTATCTGATAGCAGGAGATGCAGACACGACACAGCAGGCTACAAGGGAAACTGGAAAGAAGGATTCAGACCAGAACAATTGATCACCGGCAACCCTGATGGGAAAATGATTCCCTTAAATAAGACCAATCAGTAACACCTGATTCCCAATCCTCACTAGTACCGCTTGTAACCACCAGAGGGAGCCTCTGCTCAGAACTCATCTCAAACCCATTCACAACAGTTGTGTTTCTGGCTCTCAGCTGCTATTTTAATAGTTACCATACGAATACTGTAGTGAACCAAGATGTGTTAATTTGATTACTAACACGATTTCAGCAACTTGATGACAAATTCAGAGCAAATTCGTTATTTCGGAACTGACATGTCCGGGCATGCCCGGACAAGTCCCGGGCCTCTACAGCTCGCCCCTATAGTGTAGTTTAATGTAGGTAACAAACAGATCATCACTGGTGTTTGGAAAATACCATATCTCATAGATGGTGGTGATCCTCTGAATCATTTTTAAACATTTCACGCCACTCATGCACCCACAGCACTCTTATGGTGTACCCGCACCGCTGCAGCTAGCGCTTTTTTTGTGACCTTATCTGCATCATTTTCATTATAACACGAGGGACAGCCATGGAAAAAACAACCCTGAAATTCAAAAACTATGTGCTGTCCGTTAACACACGCACAGTCATCTAGAAAATATTGAGCGAGTTGCTTCACAAAACACACAAGGCGTGGTGATTGCCAATGTTCTCGGTATGCGCTACATACATGACCCGCTGTATAGCCTGGGATGAGCGGCGTTCTTGCAGCACAGGCCTATTTTTAAAGACGCTAAGCCCCATCAGATATAAAAGACAGGCATGTTGGGACGTGTCCCGGCCTATTTTGGCACAGGACCACACCTATGCAACGATTTTGATCAGCATTCAACAAAAAATTGCGTGCAAACTTTTTAGCATACCTGTACAAACTTTTTAACATACCTGTGTTTCGGACTCTCATGTCGTACCAGAAGCACCCAGTGCCATGTACTCTAGCTCATAATATTTCACATCGGGTATGGGACCTACATAGCTTTGTTTTCTCAGGTATTAAAAAAGCGTGGAAAACTGAAAATCCCGAGGCCTGAGGTAATTTACTGAGCTTCATGGGGATAAAATTTATCGAGTCTATGAACCTTATAGACAAAACGGGTAGCGTCACACACACAAGGACGACACCTCGGGCTAGCACATTTATCGGTAGTTTTCAAAAACCACGGCCTTAACAATAAAGTAAGAATCGTGGAGCCCTGCATTGTGGGCTATAAATGTATACCCTGAAAATTTACCGTTGGTAAAGAACAGTAAAAAGTCGTGCGTACAACTATCATCCTCAAACTTCCAGAGCTATCACAAACATTATTGCCTACAGAGGCGGCCCCGCGAGAATTTCTGGATGTGTGTATCAAGAGGCTCCTTGCTTTGACCGATTGTTTGCTCGTGAATGCTGACATTTCCAGGGGCATCATAGTTGTGTAAATGCGCTGTGGGGGCTCGTGTATCGGCCCCTAGGGTGTGATGCGTGATCATTTTAATTATTTTTCAATTCATAACCATACGTTCCCAGGCAGACAGGTTTATTTCACAGAAGTTGACTGTACAGTTGCATCATTTTTGTTTAAAATCATACATTTGCATAATTTTGTTTAAAATCGCACAGTTCTGCGATAATGTCGGGTGTTGGACACGCACTTATCAGTCTTTCATACGTGTCGCAGAAAGATTTTAGTCTGTTCTGCGAGAGTTTATTATGCACGTACTGTGCAGACATGTCAAGAAACATTTTGGTGTGTTCACCAGTCCATACGGGTGTTGGTGTGTAAGGTGATCGACCATCATCCTTCTGCTTCTTACTTACACGACGGCGCGATACCGCGCGTTTCTTTGACGGTAATGCATCGGCTGAATTGGCAGCTGCTGCTTCCGCGTTGCTATTTGCAGATTCTGTAGCTTGACACAGACGTATATTCTTAAGCCGACTACTCTCAGTATTCCCAGGGTGCTCGGTTGGCGCGTCGCTTTCTCCACGATCTGCGACACACCCGTGTGAAAGAGGCTCCGTTCTCACTTCCGTTCTGTTCTCAAATCCATAATTGCGCTGTTGCAAAACTCGCGAATGACGATCCTCCGTAACTAAAGAAAAGATACGTGGTGTAGTTAACCGCTAAGTGGGGGAGATATAGGAAGAGCTACATGAGCCACTTTACTCTGATTCAACGCGATATTTGTAAAGCTACTAGCACCGATTATCTGTGAAACCGATGCATGATTGTTTGTATAAGTACACTATAGAGCGGGCTAGACATATATACTTACAAGTATCCCCGGGTGCTGATCTACAGAGAATGCTGAATTAACAGACATCTCGCTGCACGGGCGCCGCTGTATGGGGCTGTTTTCTCCCTCAAACTGCAACCTCACGGGCGATACTTTAGCAGCTGTAAATAAAATATAACATACATGAATGCGCACAACACATTCACAAAGCTAACTTGACACACGTAAATAAAATATATCTACTAGTTACCGCAGAAATTTTTATCTGCGTGTATAAGTACACTATAGAGCTGCGTAGACATATATGCTTACAAGTATGAGACGTGTAGTGTAGTTCAGAGATTGGTGAATTAAACGGTGTGGAGGTTCTCGGGCGTTTTCGTATGGGGGTGTTTTCTTTTTCAAGCTGCAGCCTCCTGCACGTTAGTTTAACATCTGTAAATAAAATATAACTATTAGTCGCCACAGAAATGATATCTACACGGGCCACACGCACAAACCTAAATTCGCAAAGCTATCGTAACGCGCGTAAATAAATATATCCACTAGTTATCGGTGGGGTCACAGGGTACAGAGGGTACAAACACATATCACCCGGGTTTCAAGGACCCGCTACCTTTTCTATTCCAGAGCCGTGTGCTTAGCGAATCAGCCCATCTTTTAGGAGCGTTGGGTATCGCGCGAGTTAGAGGATTATAGTCCGGTTCTACGAACTCGACATCTGAATCCTGGGTATCCTTCCCGATCTCAACATCGGAATCGCGATGCTCGAGCGGCTCAGTCGCCACAGGGTTTCCAACCGCCCAGTCCGCTTGGAGTCGATCTGTATCTGTATGAGAAAATGTTTATTGTTATGTTACGGTAGCTGAGGAGTGCAGGTAAAAAAGGCAATACACCAGAGCAGTTGGAATCTATGAGATTGCAGTACCCTGACTAACCACCACAACTAGAGGCAGCCGTGGAGCGTTCCTACGATGGTCCTAGACGCCTCGTCACAGCCTGAGAAACTAACTACACCTAAAGATAGAAATAGGAAAGCTATCTGCCCCGGAGCAGAACCCCAAAGATAATAGAAAGCCCCCAAACATATAATGGCGGTTAGACAAGAGGAAATACTGACACAGAAAGAAAATAGTATGAGCAAACGCTGGGGCCCAAACTATCTAAATAGAAAAGGACAGGAAGGGTACTTACTGCAATCCCAGAAAACCCTGAAAAACACCAACATACTAATTTCAAAATCACCTGAGATCACACGACCTCTACCACCTAAATTAGTTCTCTGGTGTAACAAAAACAGCAGCCACTGAAAAAACTGCAAAAAGCAAAAGTACAAAACACAGTGGCTGGACTAAACTGAGAGGGCAAAAAGCCCCCGGAGGGGACCCAGAAGGCCCCCACAGAAGTGCAGGACAAAATGCAAAAATATAGCAAAAACACAAAATAAGAAATTGTCTTATCTGATAGCAGGAGATGCAGACACGACACAGCAGGCTACAAGGGAAACTGGAAAGAAGGATTCAGACCAGAACAATTGATCACCGGCAACCCTGATGGGAAAATGATTCCCTTAAATAAGACCAATCAGTAACACCTGATTCCCAATCCTCACTAGCACCGCTTGTAACCACCAGAGGGAGCCTCTGCTCAGAACTCATCTCAAACCCATTCACAACAGTTTATATTATTAAAACATGTCTAGCTAACGACCCAGTCAGCTAAAATAAAATTAACTGTATGGATTTTAGCGACAGTCTATATTAATTATTAATATTAATAGTAGGCGTTATAAATTTACAGCTACAAGGTAATGATGGTGGGGGTTCTGGCGTGAAATATTACTTCTCCAATATTGCATCAAGGTGGTTAGCCGCCATGATCCCTCTGTAAAACATTAATAGATTTTTCTGTCCCTAGAGTGGGGGCAGTGACAGAGGGCGTGTTCTCTCTGCTAGCCCTAATAAATACAGGCAGCTCACAAGCAATACAACGCTCACCTGTAAGGGTTCGCACATCACAGGACACACGCCCGATCTGAACAGAACTAAAGTGAGTATTTTTATGTCTTTCGTTTCAATTATATTTAAGTTTGTGTAGTATTTGCATGAACAACTTACCCGTGTTTTCATACTTGATCTTTATTTGCTTTAATTCAATAGCGGACCCTTTTTATTCAAGATGGAGTCCAGATATTCTCGCGTTCAATATTCTGCTTTGCTTTCACCAGAACAATCGGGTAAATTTTACACCGTATATAGTGTACGACGTATTGTGTCGGGCTGTCTGAGTCTGCGCTTTGTATATATAAACGATATATTTCATTCTTTCTTATTTAAGAAGAGGGAGTCCATTCAGGCTACTCTTACGAGAACCGGTTCATTACGCCGAACCTGTTAGAGGATGGCAACTCTGCTAGCGGGCGACGATCCTCCAGCTCTCACCAGTCTGTCACAGGCAAGAAACCTATAGCTATATCAGATGTTTTAAACCTATGTATCTAGACGGGTAAACGTGGTAGCTGTAAATTTATAACGCCTACTATTAATAATTAATATAGACTGTCGCTAAAATCCATACAGTTAATTTTATTTTAGCTGACTGGGTCGTTAGCTAGACATGTTTTAATAATATAAACATTTTCTCATACAGATACAGATCGACTCCAAGCGGACTGGGCGGTTGGAAACCCTGTGGCGACTGAGCCGCTCGAGCATCGCGATTCCGATGTTGAGATCGTGGAGGATCCCCAGGATTCAGATGTCGAGTTCGTAGAACCGGACTATAATCCTCTAACTCGCGCGATACCCAACGCTCCTAAAAGATGGGCTGATTCGCTAAGCACACGGCTCTGGAATAGAAAAGGTAGCGGGTCCTTGAAACCCGGGTGATATGTGTTTGTACCCTCTGTACCCTGTGACCCCACCGATAACTAGTGGATATATTTTATTTATGCGCGTTACGATAGCTTTGCGAATTTAGGTTTGTGCGTGTGGCCCGTGTAGATATCATTTCTGTGGCGACTAATAGTTATATTTTATTTACAGATGTTAAACTAACGTGCAGGAGGCTGCAGCTTGAAAAAGAAAACACCCCCATACGAAAACGCCCGAGAACCTCCACACCGTTTAATTCACCAATCTCTGAACTACACTACACGTCTCATACTTGTAAGCATATATGTCTACGCAGCTCTATAGTGTACTTATGCACGCAGTTAAAAATTTCTGCGGTAACTAGTAGATATATTTTATTTACGTGTGTCAAGTTAGCTTTGTGAATGTGTTGTGCGCATTCATGTATGTTATATTTTATTTACAGCTGCTAAAGTATCGCCTGTGAGGTTGCAGTTTGAGGGAGAAAACAGCCCCATACGGCGGCGACCGAGCAGCGAGATGTCTGTTAATTCAGCATTCTCTGTAGATCAGCACCCGGGGGATACTTGTAAGTATATATGTCTAGGCCGCTCTATAGTGTACTTATACAAACAATCATGCATCGGTTTCACAGATAATCGGTGCTGGTAGCTTTACAAATATTGCGTTGAATCAGAGTAAAGTGGGGCCTGTAGCTTTTCCTATATCTCCCCCACTTAGCGGTTAACTACACCACGTATCTTTTCTTTAGTTACGGAGGAGCGTCATTCGCGAGTTTTGCAACAGCGCAATTATGGATTTGAGAACAGAGCGGAGGTGAGAACGGAGCCTCTTTCACACGGGTGTGTCGCAGATCGTGGAGAAAACGACGCGCCAACCGAGCACCCTGGGAATACTGAGAGTAGTCGGCTTAAGAATATACGTCTGTGTCAAGCTACAGAATCTGCAAATAGCAACGCGGAAGCAGCAGCTGCCAATTCAGACGATGCATTACCGTCAAAGAAACGCGCGGTATCGCGCCGTCGTGTAAGTAAGAAGCAGAAGGATGATGGTTGATCACCTTACACACCAACACCCATATGGACTGGTGAACACACCAAAATGTTTCTTGACATGTCTGCACAGTACGTGCATAATAAACTCTCGCAGAACAGACTAAAATCTTTCTGCGACACGTATGAAAGACTGATAAGTGCGTGTCCAACACCCGACATTATCGCAGAACTGTGCGATTTTAAACAAAATTATGCAAATGTATGATTTTAAACAAAAATTATGCAACTGTACAGTCAACTTCTGTGAAATAAACCTGTCTGCCTGAGAACGTATGGTTATGAATTGAAAAATAATTAAAATGATCACGCATCACACCCTAGGGGCCGATACACGAGCCCCCACAGCGCATTTACACAACTATAATGACCCTGGAAATGTCAGCGTTCACGAGCAAACAATCGGTCAAAGCAAGGAGCCTCTTGATACACACATCCAGAAATTCTCGCGGGGCCGCCTCTGTAGGCAATAGTGTTTGTGATAGCTCTGGAAGTTTGAGGATGATAGTTGTACGCACGACTTTTTACTGTTCTTTACCAACGGTAAATTTTCAGGGTATACATTTATAGCCCACAATGCAGGGCTCCACGATTCTTACTTTATTGTTAAGGCCGTGGTTTTTGAAAACTACCGGTAAATGTGCTAGCCCGAGGTGTCGTCGTCTTGTGTGTGACGCTACCCGTTTTGTCTATAAGGTTCATAGACTCGATAAATTTTATCCCCATGAAGCTCAGTAAATTACCTCAGGCCTCGGGATTTTCAGTTTTCCACGCTTTTTTAATACCTGAGAAAACAAAGCTATGTAGGTCCCATACCCGATGTGAAATATTATGAGCTAGAGTACATGGCACTGGGTGCTTCTGGTACGACATGAGAGTCCAAAACACAGGTATGTTAAAAAGTTTGTACAGGTATGCTAAAAAGTTTGCACGCAATTTTTTGTTGAATGCTGATCAAAATCGTTGCATAGGTGTGGTCCTGTGCCAAATTAGGCCGGGACACGTCCCAACATGCCTGTCTTTTATATCTGATGGGGCTTAGCGTCTTTAAAAATAGGCCTGTGCTGCAAGAACGCCGCTCATCCCAGGCTATACAGCGGGTCATGTATGTAGCGCATACCGAGAACATTGGCAATCACCACGCCTTGTGTGTTTTGTGAAGCAACTCGCTCAATATTTTCTAGATGACTGTGCGTGTGTTAACGGACAGCACATAGTTTTTGAATTTCAGGGTTGTTTTTTCCATGGCTGTCCCTCGTGTTATAATGAAAATGATGCAGATAAGGTCACAAAAAAAGCGCTAGCTGCAGCGGTGCGGGTACACCATAAGAGTGCTGTGGGTGCATGAGTGGCGTGAAATGTTTAAAAATGATTCAGAGGATCACCACCATCTATGAGATATGGTATTTTCCAAACACCAGCGATGATCTGGTTGCCACCTACATTAAACTACACTATAGGGGCGAGCTGTAGAGGCCCCGGGACTTGTCCGGGCATGCCCGGACATGTCAGTTCCGAAATAACGAATTTGCTCTGAATTTGTCATCAAGTTGCTGAAATCGTGTTAGTAATCAAATTAACACATCTTGGTTCGCTACAGTATTCGTATGGTAACTATTAAAATAGCAGCTGATAGCCAGAAACACAGCCATGCTAAAAAGTTTGTACCCGCTTTTGCTGGATGGTAGTCAAAATCATTGCATAGGTGTGGTCCTGTGCCAAAATAGGCCGGGACACGTCCCTAAATGCCTGTCTTTTATATCTGATGGGCTTAGCGTCTTTAAAAATAGGCCTGTGCTGCAAGAACGCCGCTCATTCCAGGCTATACAGTTGGTCATGTGTGTTGCTCATAGCGGGAACGTTGACATTCAGCATGCCTTGAGATGGTTTGTGAAGCAACTCGCTCAATATTTTCTAGATGACTATGCGTGTGTTAACGGATAGCACATAGTTTTTGAATTTCAGGGTTGTTTTTTCCACGGTTGTCACGTGACCAGGACTTGTCCGGGCATGCCCGGACATGCCTGGGCCAATATGTCTTATCAGTATTAAACCATAAAAACTCCTCTGTACATGATCCTTAAGCAAAATAAAAAAATATAATGCAAAATAAATCTGTGAAGGAGCAAAAATGTTGAAAAATATGGTGTCTCACATGGACCCTATATGTCAGTTCACAATATGTCTATCAGTATTAAACCATAAAAACTCCTCTGTACATTATTGTGAAGGGGTTAAAAGAGGCTTCATGGTTAATATGATAAGCTGATCAGAATAGCTAGCATCATGAGAGATGCTATGGTTGACAGTGGTAGCGAACGCACAACT
This sequence comes from Oophaga sylvatica, assembly GCA_033576555.1. Classification (NCBI taxonomy): domain Eukaryota; kingdom Metazoa; phylum Chordata; class Amphibia; order Anura; family Dendrobatidae; genus Oophaga; species Oophaga sylvatica. The sequence goes on along the minus strand of JARQOD010006106.1, from coordinate 10,616 downwards.
AATATTTGAAAAAGAGGCTTCATGACTGATATGATAAGCTGATCAGAATAGCTAGCATCATGAGAGCTGCTATGGTTGACAGTGGTAACGAACGCACAACTAATATTTGAAAAATATGGTGTCTCACATGGACCCTATATGACAGTTCACAATATCATACCTCCCAACCGTCCCGGTTTAAGCGGGACAGTCCCGATTTTGACCCCCCCCCGTCCCGTGAGGACACTATGTGTCCCGCAGTGAGACGAGCCACCACGCCCCCATGCACCCCTTGCTGCCCTCCTTGTCTCTACAGTTCAGCGGCTCACAGCTAGCAGTGAGACTCTGCTATGATGTTCTCTTCTGTGCCCACAGGACCTGTGATGAGGTCACAGGAGGGGAGGAGTCAGGGGTCACATGATCAGTGTCCTCTTGTGTGCAGGAATCTGCGCTGTGTTGGTTGTCATGGTGCTGGATGAGGGTAAGTTTGTGTGGGGTGGGGACTGTGGATGTAGCAGTGCTGTAGTGTGTACAAGTTGGAGTCGTGTGTGTATGAGGTGTACGGAGCGGAGACGTGTGTGTATGAGGTGTACGGAGCGGAGCCGTGTGTGTACGGAGCGGAGCCGTGTGTGTAAGAGGTGTACGGAGCGGAGACGTGTGTGTACGAGGTGTACGGAGCGGAGCCGTGTGTGTACCAGGTGTACGGAGCGGAGACGTGTGTGTACGAGGTGTATGGAGCGGAGACGTGTGTGTACGAGGTGTACGGAGCGGAGCCGTGTGTGTACGAGGTGTACGGAGCGGAGACGTGTGTGTACGAGGTGTACGGAGCGGAGCCGTGTGTGTACGAGGTGTACGGAGCGGAGCCGTGTGTGTACGAGGTGTACGGAGCGGAGCCGTGTGTGTACGAGGTGTACGGAGTGGAGCCGTGTGTGTACGAGGTGTACGGAGTGGAGCCGTGTGTGTACGAGGTGTACGGAGCGGAGCCGTGTGTACGAGGTGTTCGGAGCGGAGCCGTGTGTGTACGAGGTGTACGGAGCGGAGCCGTGTGTTACGATGTGCACGGAGCGGAGCCGTGTGTGTACGAGGTGCACGGAGCGGAGCCGTGTGTGTACGAGGTGCACGGAGCGGAGCCGTGTGTGTATGAGGTGTACGGAGCGGAGCCGTTGTGTGTACGAGGTGTGTACACGGAGCGGAGCCTGTGTGTGTGTACGAGGTGTGTACGGGGCAGCGGAGCCGTGTGTGTACGAGGTGTACGGAGCGGAGCCGTGTGTGTACGAGGTGTACGGAGCGGAGCCGTGTGTACGAGGTGTTCGGAGCGGAGCCGTGTGTGTACGAGGTGTACGGAGCGGAGCCGTGTGTGTACGAGGTGCACGGAGCGGAGCCGTGTGTGTACGAGGTGCACGGAGCGGAGCCGTGTGTGTACGAGGTGCACGGAGCGGAGCCGTGTGTGTACGAGGTGTACGGAGCGGAGCCGTGTGTGTATGAGGTGTACGGAGCGGAGCCGTGTGTGTACGAGGTGTACGGAGCGGAGCCGCGTGTGTACGAGCTAAGCTGCACATGTACAAGGTGAGCGGAGCTGCGCGTGTACGAGGTGCACGGAGCGGAGCCGTGTGTACGAGGTGGATGTAGCAGTGCTGTGTGTGTACGAAACGGAGCCCTGTGTGTGAATTGTACGGAGCTGAGTCGCTCAGCTCCGTACACACAGGGCTCCGTGCTTGAGCCGTGTGTGTATGGATGGAGCCGCGTGTGTATGTAGCGGAGCCGCGTGTGTACGGAACAGAACCGCTTGTGTACGAGGTGTATGCTGCAAAGCCGCATGTGTACAAGGTTTACGGAGTGGAGTCGTGTGTGTACAAGGTGTACAAAGGTGGCTGCGTGTGCACAAGGTGTACGGAGTGGAGCCTTGTGTGTGCGAAGGTGGATGGAGCGGAGCCGTGTGTGTACGAGGCATACAAAGCGGAACCGTGTGTGTGTGAGGTGTGCAGAGCCGTGCATGTACAAGGAGTGTGGTGGGGAGCATTCATACCTCCCAACGTCCTGAATTCAGCGGGACACTCCCGATTTTGAGAGTCTGCCCCGCTGTCCCGGCCGGGAGCTTTTCCCGTGGACACAGGAGTACATGCCGGAGCCCCGAAGAGCACTTTAAAACTCGCACGTGATGTTCCACCAGAAGTGACATGCTGGAAGATGACCGGAAATTAGGTAATTTCGGGAGGAGATTGTGACGGAACCATGGAGGCACTTCAGGGAATGCTTCAGATCCATCATCCGTGTCCTCGCCTTGGAATCGGGATGTCGGCCGTGTGAGCGGATCATGATATGTCCTGCACCGGGAGGCTTTTGTGGGCACTACAATGGGAGCTGGGCTGTTATAGTATCTTTATAAATTCTTTATTTCTTTCTCTCTCTCTTTCTGTTCTTTCTTTCTTTTCTTTTCTTTTCTCTCTGTCTCTCTGTTCTTTCTTTCTCTTCTCTCTGTTTTTTTTCTTTCCCATCTTTCTTTCTTTTCTCTCTGTTCTTTCCTTTCTCTCTTTGTTCTTTCTTTCCTTCTATTCTTCTTCCCTCTGTTTTTCTTTCTTACCCTCTTTCTTTTTTTCTCTCTTTCTTTTTTCTGTCCCCTCTTTCTTTCGCTCTCTGTTTCTTTCTTTCTCTCTCTCTGTTTCTTTCCCCTCTTTCTTTTTTCTTTCTCTCTGTTCTTTTTTCTTCTTCTCCTGTTCTTTCTTTCCCCTCTTTCTCTTCTTTCTCTCTTTCTTGCTTTCCCCTCTTTCTTTCTCTCTCTATTCTTTCTTTCTTTTTCTCTGTTCTTTCTTTCCCCTCTGTCTTTCTCTGTTCTTTATTTTCCCCTCTTTCTTTTTTCTCTCTCTCCTCTCTGCTCTCGTTTCTTTTCCCCTCTTTATTTTTCTCTCTCTGTTCTTTCTCTTCTTTCTTCTTTCTTCTTTCTTGCTTTCCTTTCTTTTCTTTTTCTTTCTTTCTCTCTTTCTTCCTTTCCCTTCTTTTCTCTTTCTTTCTCTCTTCTCTGTTCTCCCTCTTTCTTTCCTCTACTTTCTTCTTTCTTTTTCTTCTTCTCTTTCTTTCCCCTCTGTCTTTCTTTCTCTTTCTTTCTTTCCCCTCGTTCTCTCTCCCTCTCTGTTCTTTCTTCTTCTCCCTCTTCTCTTTCTTTCTCTTGTTCTTTCTTTCTCTCTTTCTCTTTCTTTTCTTCTTTCTTTCTCCCTCTGTCTTTCTCTCTTCTGTTCTTTCTTTCCCCTCTGTTCTTTCTCTCTTCCTCTTTCTTTTCTTTCTCCCTCTTTCTTTCTCTCTCCTCTCTGTTCTTTCTTCCCTCTTCTTTTTTTCTCTCTTTCTTTCTTTCTTTCTTTTTCTTTCTTTCCCTCTTTTTCTTTCTTCTTCTCTCTCTTTTTTTTCTTTTTCTTTCTTCTCTCTTCTTTCTTTTCTCTGTCTTCCCTTCTTTTCTATTCTTTCTTCTCTGTTCTTCCTTTCCCTCTTCTTCCTTTCTTTTTTTTCCCTCTTTCTTTTTCCCCTCTTTTTTCTTCTCTCTTTCTTTCCCTCTTTCTTCTTTCTTCTTCTCTCTCTTTCTTTCTTCTTCCCTTTTCTTCTCTTTTCTTTCTCTCTCTCTGTTCTTCCTTTCCCCTTCTTTTCTCTCTCTGTCTCTTCCCCTCTTTCTTTCTCTCTCTTTCTTCTTTCTTCTTTCTTCTTTCTTTCTTTCCCCTCTTCTTTCCTCTCTGTTCTTTCTTTCTCTTCCTCTCTGTTCTTTCTTCTCTCTCTGTTCTTTCTTTCCTCTCTTCTTTCTTTCTTTCTTCTTTTCTTTCTCTCTTTCTCTCTCTTTCTTTCTTCCATCTTTCTTTTCTCTCTGTTCTTTCTTTCCCCTCTTTCTTTCTCTTCCTCTTGTTCTTTCTTTCCCTCTTCTTTCTTTTTTCTTCTTTCTTTCTTTTCTTCCCTCTCTTTCTTTCTTTCTCTTTCTTTCTTTTCTCTTCTTTCTTCTTCCTCTCTGTTCTTCTCTTCTTTCTTTCTTCTCTCCTGTTCTTTCTTTCCCCTCTTTCTTTCTCTCTTTTCTTTCTTTCCCTCTTTCTTTCTTTCTTCTTCTTTTTCTCTTCCCTCTTCTTTCTCCTCTCTGTTCTTTTTTCTCTTCTTTCTTTCTCTTCCTTTCTTTTTTTCTTTCTCTCTCTTCTTTCTCTCTTTCTTTGTTCTTTCTCCCTCTTTCTTTCTTTCTCCTTTCTTTTCTTTCCTCTGTTTCTTTCCCTCTTCTTTCTTTCTCTCTCTATCTTTCTTTCTTTTCTCTCTGTCTTTCTTTCCCCTTCTTTCCTTTTTTTTCCTCTTCTTCTCTCTCTTCTGTTCTTTTTTCTCTCTCTGTTCTTTCTTTCCCTCTTTCTTTTTCTTCTCTGTTCTTTCCTTCTTCTTCTTCTGTTCTTTCTTTCTTTCCTCTCCTGTTCTTTCTTTCTTTCTCTTTTCTTTTTCTTCTTCTTCTCTCTGTCTTTCTTTCCCTTCTTTCTTTCTCTCTCTGTTCTCTTCCCCTCTTCTTTCTCTCCTCTTTCTTTCTTTCTTTTTCTTCTGTTCTTTCTTTCCCCTCTTTCTCTCTCCTCTCTGTTCTTTCTTTCTCTCTCCCTCTCTTTTCTTTCTTTTCTTCTCTCTGTTCTTTCTTTCCTCTTCTTTCTTTCTCTTTTCTTTCTTTCCCTCTCTGTTTTTCTCTCTCTGTTTCTTTCTTTCTCCCTCTTTCTTTCTCTCCCCCTCTGTTCTTTCTTTCCCTCTTTCTTTCTCTCTCCCTCTCTGTTCTTTCTTTCTCCTCTTTCTTTTTTTCTCTGTTCTTTTTTTCTGTCCCCTCTTCTTTCTCTTCTCTGTTCTTTCTTTCTTGTTCTTTTCTTTTTTTCTCTCTCTGTTCTTTCTTTCCCCTCTTTTCTTTTCTTCTTCTCTTCTCTTTTCTTTCCCCTCTTTCTTCTTTCTCTCTCTGTTCTTCTTTCCCTTTCCTTTTCTTCTTCTTCTCCTTCTTTCTTTCTTTTCTTTTCTTTTCTTTCTTTCTTTTTCCCCTCTTTGTTTTTTTTCTCTCTGTTCTTTCTCTTCCCTTTCTTTATTTCTTTCTCTCTCTACTTTCTCTCTTTTCTTTGTTGCTTTCCCCTCTTTCTTTCTCTATCTCCTTTCTTTCTGTTTTTTTTCTCTCTCTGTTCTCTCTTTTACTCAGTACCAGTGTTCCCTCAGTACCAGCCAGTGTGATCACCAGTGCTAAATGGGTGTGGTCGGGGCGTGGACATGGGTGTGACTAGTTGTGAAATGGGTGTGGTCGGGGCGTGGCCTACAATTTGCCGCGGAGCGCTGCACGCGCCGCAACCTTTGTCCCTCTTTCCCATCTTCAAAAGTTGGGAGGTATGCAATATGTCTATCAGTATTAAACCATAAAACCGCCTCTGTACATGATCCTTAAGCAAAATAAAAAAATATAATGCAGAATAAATCTGTGAAGGAGCAAAAATGTTGAAAAATATGGTGTCTCACATGGACCCTATATGTCAGTTCACAATATGTCTATCAGTATTAGCAACTGAGAGTCAGAAACATTTGTCATGTGCCAAAATATTACCATCAACTGTTCACATGTGCTTTGTGCCGGAAGACTTACAAATAGTTTTGAAGAACCACCTGGTTGTATTGTGATGTTAGACAAGAGGAAAAGTAGCAGTGAGGGTCACCTGTTAATAAGTTAGCTATCTCTAGCAAAGAGTGCTAGAAATGAGGTCTATACACAATATCTAAATATCCACGTTTTGTGAAATGAGGGCTATACACAAGGGGTGCCAAGCCGCATTCAGGTATGATCTCCCATCTATGGCGCTGCTTTTTTAATATAGCTCCTCATATGGATTTGCTAATTGACTTCATATGCACGCACAGTATGTATTGTGAGCCCTGCACTTGCATGGTAACATCATTATATTAGCAGCTGTGATGGGGAAGTTACTTTATTGATATACCTGCTTCATTGAGATACTTATAATCCTATATATAGTGCATATATGTCTGCCTATTGGGGGATATTGTGAGTTACATAGATTGCATATATACGGACAAATATATGGAGGTTATTATTGTTTAGCCCCGGATTAGTCTATTATCGCTATAACATATAAGATATGGCGATGTGCACTATTATATATTGATTTGAATGTAGTTCATACCTGTCTGCATTTGGCTATTTTTCTGCATGCTGTATATCCCACTCTTTTGGATTTTTATCCATGATAATGTATTTTAGACCTTAATAAAAATTGTTGACTTTTCCCACACAAAAGACGGATCACAGAACTTGTCCTGTGTGAAACACACACACAGATAAATTACCTCTATGGTGCAGTAAAGATGTATATCTTTGTACCATGTTAGCCAGTAGATAGAAAAATATTTAGACTTCTAACACAACCCAAGCCTTGTACACACCCCTTGGTAATAAGTTAGCTATCTGTAGCAATCACTGCTAGAAATGAGGGCTATACACAATGTAGCTGAGATGTGTCCGCAACTGAATATGTGTCAGATCTACTAAAAGTTACATCTCCAAAATACATTTACTGTTTTTACATCCATATAAAACAAACCTTTTATACTGGATGATACTATAGAATAATATCCTTTTAGTCTGTACAATAAGTTTCCAGCAAGTGAACGCAGACACTCACATAGGGATTTAATGACAGGCTAGAAAAAAGACTATCTTTTACATACATTTACTGGGCTCTTTTATACAGGTCCTGCTAGAAATGAGTAAAACTTCTCATATATTTACTGAATATATTTACTGATGTACAGTCATGGCCAAAAGTTTTGAGAATGACACAAATATTAATTTTTACAAAGTCTACTGCTTCACTTTTTCTAATGGCAATTTGCATATACTTCAGAATGTTATAAAGAGTGATCAGCTTAACAGCAATTACTTGGAAAGTCAATATTTGGCTAGAAAATGAACTTTATCCCCCAAAACACATTTCAACATCATTGCAGCCCTGCCTTAAAAGGACCAAATAACCTATTTTCAGTGATTGCTCCATTAACACAGGTGTGGGTGTTGATGAGGACATGGCTGGAGATCAATCTGTCATGATTAAGTAAGAATGACACCACTGGACACTTTAAAAGGAGGCTGGTGCTTGGCATCATTGTTTCTCTTCTGTTAACCATGGTTATCTCTAAAGAAACACGTGCAGTCATCATTGCAATGCACAAAAATGGCCTAACAGGTAAGAGTATCGCAGCTAGAAAGATTGCACCTCAGTCAACAATCTATTGCATCATCAAGAACTTCAAGGAGAGAGGTTCCATTGTTGCCAAAAAGGCTTCAGGGCGCCCAAGAAAGACCAGCAAGCGCCAGGACCGTCTCTTAAAAGTGTTTCAGCTGCGGGATCAGGCTACCAGCAGTGCAGAGCTTGCTCAGGAATGGCAGCAGGCAGGTGTGAGTGCATCTGCACGCACTGTGAGGCGGAGACTCTTGGAGCAAGGCCTGGTCTCAAGGAGGGCAGCAAAGAAGCCACTTCTCTCCAGAAAAAACATCATGGACAGACTGATATTCTGCAAAAGGTACAGGCAGTGGACTGCTGAGGACTGGGGTAAAGTTATTTTCTCTGATGAATCCCCTTTTCGATTGTTTGGGACATCAGGAAAACGCCTCATTCGGAGAAGACAAGGTGAGCGCTACCACCAGTCTTGTCTCATGCCAACTGTTAAGCATCCTGAAACCATTCATGTGTGGGGTTGCTTCTCAGCCAAGGGAATCGGCTCTCTCACAGTCTTGCCTAAAAACACAGACATGAATAAAGAATGGTACCAGAATGTCCTCCAAGAGCAACTTCTCCCAACCCTCCAAGAGCAGTTTGGCCATCAACAATGCCTTTTCCAGCATGATGGAGCACCTTGCCATAAAGCAAAGGTGATAACTAAATGGCTCAGGGAACAAAACATAGAGATTTTGGGTCCATGGCCTGGAAACTCCCCAGATCTTAATCCCATTGAGAACTTGTGGTCAATCATCAAGAGATGGGTGGACAAACAAAAACCTAAAAATTCTGACAAAATGAAAGCATTGATTGTGCAAGAATGGACTGCTATCAGTCAGGATTTGGTCCAGAAGTTGATTGAGAGCATGCCAGGGAGAATTGCAGAGGTCCTGAAGAAGAAGGGTCAACACTGCAAATATTGACTTGCTGCATTAACTCATTCTAACTGTCAATATAAGCTTTTGTTACTCATATGTTTGCAATTATTATATTTCTGTCTGTGATAAAAACATCTGTTAAACACACATAAAAACCAGAGGGCAGCAGATCATGTGGAAATATAATATTTGTGTCATTCTCAAAACTTTTGGCCATGACTGTAGTTAAAAGCTTCTCTCTGAGACTTATAAAATCAAGATTCACTCTTTAATACACTAATACTCCACAGACTAATCAAATCCACTGGATAAAATATAAATAGAGACTTATAAATCACTTTGATTGAAATTCACAAATCCAGCAGCTCAGATTTCCCCAGCCTGATCAAAGTCCAGCCAGATCAAATCCCAGGGTGACGGATTAAATGATAGGGGGCGTGACGACCTGTCAGATTGAGTTTGACGAGTGGTGGAACTCCTATACTACTAAGAACAAAATACTGAAAGTGAAGAATCACAACTACAAACAGACACAGAACCAAGACGTTCAATAAGAGAGAACAAAGGAAAACCACCAAAACGTCTCTCATACAAGACAAGTATGAGAAAAATCTATGAACCTGCCTCTTGGGAAGACATATCTATACTTCCTGAAGAAGAAGCTAATAAATGGATAGAAGCAACAGAAACAGATAATAAATGGATAGAAGCAACAGAAACAGAAATTAAATCCATGCATGATTCAAATACATGGACACTAACAGATTTGCCAGAAGGAAGAAAAGCCATAGGATGTAAATGGATTTTTAAAGTAAAATACCAAACAGATGCCACACCTGAAAGATATCGAGCAAGACTCGTAGCTAAAGGGTATTCTCAAAAATATGGAGAAGACTATGATGAAACATTTACTCCAGTTGTCAAACACACTACAATAAGAACTTTACTTACAGTTGCAGCAGTGGAACAGATGGAACTAAGACATCTGGATGTAAAGACAGCTTTTTTGAATGGAGATTTAACAGAAGACATTTACATGGAACAACCTCCAGAATTCAAAGATGAAAGAAATCCAAACAAAGTTTGCAAACTACAGAAAAGCATATATGGTTTAAAACAAGCAGCTAAAGCATGGAATGACAAAATCACGGAAGTACTAACAAATGAAAATTTTCAAAGAAGAAAAGCTGATCCATGCTTGTACACAAAAAGGTTGAGTAATAGATGGATTTATGTACTCATATATGTATTTGATTTGTTTTAAACAAGAAAGGGATAAAGAAAACATTCTAAAAATCCTGAAACAAAATTTTGAAATCAAAGACTTGGAAAATGTAAAACAGTACCTAGGAATACAGATAGAAAGACAAGAAGTACTGTGGTTAAGACAATTGTTGACAGAACTAGGACAATCACACTTGGAAACAACAAAACTCAAAGAGGACCAAGGAGTCTTGAAGTTGGAGTATTGCCCTACTGAAGAAATGACAGCAGACATTTTCATGAAGGTGTTGAATGCTGATAAACATCAGAGACTAATAAAAAAGTTGGGTTTGATTGAATAAGTCCTTACTGTTGAGAAAGGGTGTTGTCATATGCAACAGTTATGGACTTTTATATTTGTGTGAAGGAGGACTTTATGCTGACCTGACAGTAGATGGCAATGTTGTGTAACGTTTCCTTCTTTAATGTATTGTATAAGAATTAGTCTCTTGTTAGTTTCACTTTCGTTTTGTTCCTGTTTGCTGATGCAATGCTGTAATGACTATGCATTATTCCTTTACCTCGTGTTCAGAGAAGTAAACGCTTGTTATCCCATGCAACTTGCTCTGTGAAGTTTTCTGCTGCAAAGGTGTGGATTCAGAAAGTGTGCAACTTATATATAACATATGCTATGTGCATAGTAAAATATACTCTGCACTAATCTAGAGAGCGATAAGTACAACACATCAAAAATGCTGAAACAAAAAAGGGCAGCATCAAAATACAAAGATTTTAAAAATAATGTGTTGTGATGGATAAGTAATCATTAAAATATTTTATCTATAGGAGAACACGGACCACCATGGGTAAGTAATATTAGTACATTTATATTTTATGATTACATGACTGACAAAAAAGTTAAATAACCCCTTTATTCCATCAGACGTACTATTCCGTCCATGTGACCCTGGATCTAATTCCCATGGACGGAATAGTACGTCATGGGCGATCAGCTGCGCTCCCGAGGGGAGCGCAGCTGATTGCCGCCGGGTGTCAGATGATTATCACAGCTGACACCTGTGACTGTGTGTCAGGAGCGGTCACGGACTGCTCCCGGCACATTAACCCCTGGCACACCACGATCAAACATGATCGCGGTGTACCGGGGGCACAGGGGAGGATCGCGCAGGTAGGGCGCTCCCTGAGCGCTCCCCTGAGACCCTCAGAGCAGCGCGATGTGTCGCGCTGTTCCGAGGGTCCGTCCTCCATCCAGGTCCCCGGATCCAAGATGGCGCCGGGGTCCTGC
>JARQOD010006105.1:0-44580 GCA_033576555.1 Oophaga sylvatica | reverse complement strand
AGTTTATTCGGTTTGGATACCAGTAATGCGTTTTCATTTTCTGTAATTGTTCTATGTGGAGATTTTTGGGGCCTTAAAGGGACACTTTATGTGAGAGACTTCTGAACCCCTATGCGACCCTATAATGTCAGGTTTCTCCGGTGCCGGTGGTGAATATGGGGGTGGATTGAGAAAGGGCCCACGCTTTTTCTACTCAGAATGGGGTCCAGAAGTATGGAATCACACACCTTGCCGACAGTAACCACACACTCTCCCATCGACACCAGAGAGCCTGGGAATGCGCCCCGCACCTGAGGTTTCTAAGTGAGGAGAAAAAAAGCAGAAACCCTTTAAGATGTAACGGGCCAGTAGCAACCTAATTAATAAAAGGTGTCAATGTCTCACCCAAATGAGCCATTGAAAAACATTTCCCTTTAACGACAACAGAATTAATTAATTTGAATTTTGTGAGTTTTGTCACCCAAGTTTCTATTAACTCTTTACACTTCATTTAACAGTTTACAAGGGGTGTGAAACAAGAAAAAATGGCAGAACGATTTGCAAAAACATGTCTTTAATTAGATTTAAATTTTGTAAAGCTGCAGCAAGGGGCCAAGGGGGCCAGTACAAAACTGCACCGTGATCCACGGAAAACATTGTTCATTTCCTTTTCCCTGTGATGGTAAAAAACAAGGCTTGTCATATAAGTAGGATTCTAGGTCAAATGCAATCAAAATATCAATTCCCCATTCTAAATTAGGTTTATTACCAAAAATAAAAACTTTCTACTGTTTGCAATAAACTAATAAAACAAGAACAAAGTAAATGGCGCAACACAACTAATATCACAATAACTCATGTACAGCACCATGGAATTAATGGCGCTATATAAATAAATAATAATAATAATCACAAGCCTACTGAGACTCCTGCAGTCTCCAAACGGTTTCACTCTCTTCATGACCAGTGTCTTTAGTACTTAGTAGAGTCCATCTGGCTGTTATGGACCTGCTGCAGACATCATACATAGACATACACCAGCTTCTTCATGAGCAATGGCATCTCGGTCACTAATATTCTTAGGTTTTTGTCCTACAGCAGACTTATTTAAATCCCACATAAGATTTTCTAAGTGGTAAAAGTCAAGCAGGTTGTGACGGCCACTCCAGAATCTTCCAGGACTTCTTATGAAACTGTAAGTCATGGTGGATTGTGAGGTATACAGGGATCATTATCCGTTTGGAAGGTGAAATAATGACAAAGCTTTAGCTTCCTCAAAAAAGAACTTCCTAATACTTGATTGAATCTATCTTGCTCTTCACAAACTGCAGGTTTCTAATGCCAGATGAAACAAAGTAGCCCCAGAACATCACCCAAGCCCCTGAAAATGCTTCACTGTAGGCATCACTGAGCCCCCACCATGCTTCACTGTATGTATCACTGAGCCTCCACCATGCTTCACTGTATGTATCACTGAGCCCCCACCATGCTTTGCTATAGCCATCACCAGTCACCACCATGCTTCTCTGTAGGCATCACTGAGCCCCCACCATGCTTCACTGTAGGCATCACCGAGCCCCCACCATGCTTCACTGTAGGCATCGCCAAGCCCTCACCATGCTTCACTGTAGACATCACTGAGCTCCCACCATTCTTCACTGTAGGCATCACTGAGCCCCCACCATGCTTCACTGTAGGCATCACCGAGCCCCCACCATCACCCAAGCCCCTGAAAATGCTTCACTGTAGGCATCACCGAGCCCCCACCATGCTTCGCTGTAGGCATCACCAAGCCCTCACCATGTTTCACTGTAGGCATCACCGAGCCCCCACCATGTTTCACTGTAGGTATCACCAAGCCCTCACCATGCTTCGCTGTAGGCATCACCAAGCCCCACCATGCTTCACTGTAGGCATCACTGAGCCACCGCCATATTTCCCGGTAGCATAACACATCGAATATCTGGACTGGCTGGGGCTGTGATGTTTTATTGCATGTTAAAAATAGGACAGGAGAGTGGTCAAGAAAGGTAAAAAGGTTTTCTGGCTGTGGGGTAAAAGTCTGCCTTCACTATACGTGACTGCAGACTTGTGAATCCTCACATTGCGTGCATTATGCACTATGAGGATTCTCTGGTGCCAGGAACAGTTGGCGGGTGATAGCAAGCATGCATTAACTAGACATGCGTGGCCTCTATTAATGCAAGTGTAATGAGTCAAGCCAGATACAGTCTAGTTGGAATGTGGCCATAAGTATGTGAATAGCATCACTGCTCGTTTATGACACCGGATAATCCTCAAAGCGCGTAGTGCGCACGATGTGAGGATTCACAAGACTGCAGCCACATAGAATGACTGAAGACTTTTACCCCAAGGTCGGAAAACCTTTTTAACTTTTTTACCACTCTCCTGACATATTTTTAACTTGCAATAAAGCGTCACATCCAATAATTCCCCAGCCAGTCCTGGTATGTGATGTGTTTTATCTCAAGCAAACCTAATGTAAATTGCTGGAGCCAAATGTCTTAAGACAGCTTGTATTTCAACCACTTGTGACACTAGTTGCGTTGAGCTATTTACATTTTTATTGTTTGATTGGTTTATTGTAAATAGCAAAATGTTGTATATTTTGCTAATAAACCTAATTTGTAATGGAGTTTGAGTAATTTCAAGTGCATTTGTAGGTCCAGTCATTTTAGGAGAATTCACACCACACCAAAAATCAATAGATAATACGAAAAAGCTTGCCACTGCTAAATGATGTAAAAAAAATATGATGTACTGGGGGAAAAAGCAAAATGAAGCCTCATCCATCACTTTGGGTGCATTGATTGATCCACAAACGGAGGGTACAAACAGCCAAATACACAAGCACCAAAAGCCTTTTCTCTATGTGGCCAATATAGGACTCTTTGAGTCCTTTATGAATTAGCAAACTGCATGTGTGTCAGTGCTCAGTGGAGCAATTAGAAATCAAAGTATTGGCCCCTCATGAGTTCATTTTTGTTAAGGCCAAGTGGGCTCACCTCCTGGCGGCCCCCGATCTCCTCAGCGGCGATCCCGGTCCTCAACGGCGCTGCCGGCAAGTTCCGTTCCCAGGCATGCTTAGCGAGAATGAACTTTGTGACATCATGGTCGATCCTCAAGGGTGCTGCCGGCAAGTTCCGTTCCCAGGTGTGAACTTTGTGACGTTGCGGTCACTCGATGGCGACGTCACAAAGGTCATTCTCGCTAAGCACGCCTGGGAATGGAACTTGCTGGCAGCGCCGTTGAGGACCGGGAGGACTCCGGGGGCCGACAGAGGGTAAGTATATCCCTATTTTTATTTTAATTCTATTTTTTAAAGGAATATGGTACCCAGGGCCCGGAGGAGAGTCTCCTTTCCTCCAGACCCTGGGTACCATCCGCACACGAAGCGCTCACTTTACGCATAAAGTGAGCGTTTCAATGCATTCCAATGGTGGCAGAATCGCCGCGATTCCGCAAAATTAATGAACATGCTGTGGATTTTTCCGCTATGCGATTACGCAGAGGAAAAATCTGCAGCATTGGCATAGCAACTGCGGAATCCCATAGGATTGCATGGGATGCGTTTTGTTAGAGTTCTTATAAGCGTTTCCTCAGTGGGAAAACGCGGCGGAAATGCTTAAAAAACGCAACGTGGGCACATAGCCTTATGTTTCTTGGAATAAGGGGAGGAAACAACGAAACACAAAAATAAAAAATCGGGGTTAAACAGACCTAAAAGTTCTCAAAGTTGATGGTTTGCTACTATGTATCTAGTCTAGACAATATACTGCAGCCTTTATTTATCTGAAATTGAAACTTTGTAGAAAACTCTCAATGTCCAGGAGAGACCTAAGGCAGTGACGAGACTGTGGCTTTTCAGCCTCTAAATGCAAACAAGAATATTTCCATTCACTAACAGCAAGCAGAGATCTTGAAAAAGTAAAATATATTAAGACTTCATAACTGTTCACTGCACAGTGATTGGGCTTTAATATAGAATTTAAATTTAAGAAACTAAGAAGAGAAATCATATAATCCCCAATTCAAGAAAAGCGTCCTATACCAAGAGGATGTCAGACATTTGTTTTTCTATTTTTTCCGTAACTGAAAATAAATCCTGCACGCAGCTTGTGGGCTTGTAATCTTTTATGTCTTTAAGGCATTATTAAAAGACATGTGGGAGAGAGAAAATCACTTTGCATATTTTCCTAGTGCTCAGTAAGTCATTAGGGAGCAGTATACATCGCCATATATCAGCCGAGACAGAGGGATGTGCAGGCAGAGGCGTAACATACTCCTATACATGTCTCATCTAATTATATAGCACCAACCTATTCCACAGCGCTGTACATGGAAGGTATCTCACACTCGCTACTCTCATAGGAAAGTCAAATCAGGCTGCATTGTGAAGAGTTGACATAAGGGACCCAGGAGCCTTTAGAGACAAGCGGTTGACTCCCTATAGTAATTCCGAGGAAGACGTTTGTGTTGTCACAATGACAGACACTTGTCAAAACTTTGCTTCTATGGAAAACTTCAAATCCTGTACGATCCCATTAACAACATACAGAAACGCTGACAACCTCCTGGGGCCCCAGGAAAGGCTGATAATAGATGAATCATGTTAACCATATACAGAACGATAAATCAATATTCACTTTATTCATCAACGTGAATGTGAGGCATCAGCAGTAACTGACAGTAGAGATATGACATCTACATGAGTGCCCAGACATCTGGGAGACATATTCCAGGATAATCTAATATATAGAATTAATTTACATATAAAGTGTAAATCACAACGTACATTATACTATTAATTCTGTACTGACAATAAATGACATCCAATATTATCCTACAGAGCTGCACTCGCTATTCTGCTGGTGCAGTCACTGTGTCCATACATTACATTACTGATCCTTAGTTACATCCTGTATTATACTCCAGAGCTGCACTCACTATTCTGCTGGTGCAGTCACTGTGTACATACATTACATTACTGATCCTGAGTTACATCCTGTATTATACTCCAGAGCTGCACTCACTATTCTGCTGGTGCAGTCACTGTGTACATACATTACATTACTGATCCTGAGTTACATCCTGTATTATACTCCAGAGCTGCACTCACTATTCTGCTGGTGCAGTCACTGTGTACATACATTACATTACTGATCCTGAGTTACATCCTGTATTATACTCCAGAGCTGCACTCACTATTCTGCTGGTGCAGTCCCTGTGTACATACATTACATTACTGATCCTGAGTTACATCCTGTATTATACCCCAGAGCTGCACTCACTATTCTGCTGGTGCAGTCACTGAGTCCATACATTACATTACTAATCCTGAGTTACATCCTGTATTATACTCCAGAGCTGCACTCACTATTCTGCTGGTGCAGTCACTGAGTCCATACATAACATTACTGATCCTGAGTTACATCCTGTATTATACTCCAGAGCTGCACTCACTATTCTGCTGGAGCAGTCACTGTGTACATACATTACATTACTGATCCTGAGTTACATCCTATATTATACTTCAGAGCTGCACTCACTATTCTGCTGGTGCAGTCACTGAGTCCATACATAACATTACTGATCCTGAGTTACATCCTGTATTATACTCCAGAGCTGCACTCACTATTCTGCTGGTGCAGTCACTGAGTCCATACATTACATTACTGATCCTGAGTTACATCCTGTATTACACTCCAGAGCTGCACTCACTATTCTGCTGGTGCAGTCACTGTGTACATGCATTACATTACTGAACCTGAGTTACATCCTGTATTATACCCCAGAGCTGCACTCACTATTCTGCTGGTGCAGTCACTGTGTACATACATTACATTACTGATCCTGAGTTACTTCCTGTATTATACCCCAGAGCTGCACTCACTATTCTGCTGGTGCAGTCACTGTGTACATACATTACTGATCCTGAGTTACATCCTGTATTATACTCCAGAGCTGCACTCACTATTCTGCTGGTGCAGTCACTGTGTACATACATTACATTACTGATCCTGAGTTACATCCTGTATTATACTCCAGAGCTGCACTCACTATTCTGCTGGTGTAGTCACTGTGTACATACATTACATTACTGATCCTGAGTTACTTCCTGTATTATACCCCAGAGCTGCACTCACTATTCTGCTGGTGCAGTCACTGTGTACATACATTACTGATCCTGAGTTACATCCTGTATTATACTCCAGAGCTGCACTCACTATTCTGCTGGTGCAGTCACTGTGTACATACATTACATTACTGATCTTGAGTTACATCCTGTATTATACTCCAGAGCTGCACTCACTATTCTGCTGGTGCAGTCACTGAGTCCATACATTACATTACTGATCCTGAGTTACATCCTGTATTATACTCCAGAGCTGCACTCACTATTCTGCTGGTGCAGTCACTGAGTCCATACATTACATTACTGATCCTGAGTTACATCCTGTATTACACTCCAGAGCTGCACTCACTATTCTGCTGGTGCAGTCACTGTGTACATACGGTACATTACATTACTGATCCTGAGTTACTTCCTGTATTATACCCCAGAGCTGCATTCACTATTCTGCTGGTGCAGTCACTATGTACATACATTACATTACTGATCCTGAGTTACATCCTGTATTATACCCCAGAGCTGCACTCACTATTCTGCTGGTGTAGTCACTGTGTACATACATTACATTACTGATCCTGAGTTACATCCTGTATTATACTCCAGAGCTGCACTCACTATTCTGCTGGTGTAGTCACTGTGTACATACATTACATTACTGATCCTGAGTTACATCCTGTATTATGCTCCAGAGCTGCACTCACTATTCTGCTGGTGCAGTCACTATGTACATACATTACATTACTGATCCTGAGTTACATCCTGCATTATACCCCAGAGCTGCACTCACTATTCTGCTGGTGTAGTCACTGTGTACATACATTACATTACTGATCCTGAGTTACATCCTGTATTATACCCCAGAGCTGCACTCACTATTCTGCTGGTGTAGTCACTGTGTACATACATTACATTACTGATCCTGAGTTACATCCTGTATTATACTCCAGAGCTGCACTCACTATTCTGCTGGTGCAGTCACTGTGTCCATACATTACATTACTGATCCTGAGTTACATCCTGTATTATACTCCAGAGCTGCACTCACTATTCTGCTGGTGCAGTCACTGTGTACATACATTACATTACTGATCCTGAGTTACATCCTGTATTATACTCCAGAGCTGCACTCACTATTCTGCTGGTGGAGTCACTGTGTACATACATTACATTACTGATCCTGAGTTACATCCTGTATTATACTCCAGAGCTGCACTCACTATTCTGCTGGTGCAGTCACTGTGTACATACATTACATTACTGATCCTGAGTTACATCCTGTATTATACCCCAGAGCTGCACTCACTATTCTGCTGGTGCAGTCACTGTGTACATACATTACATTACTGATCCTGAGTTACATCCTGTATTATACTCCAGAGCTGCACTCACTATTCTGCTGGTGCAGTCACTATGTACATACATTTTATTACTGATCCTGAGTTACCTCCTGTATTATACTCCAGAGCTGCACTCACTATTCTGCTGGTGCAGTCACTGTGTACATACATTTCATCACTGATCCTGAGTTACATTCTGTATTATACTCCAGAGCTGCACTCACTATTCTGCTGGTGCAGTCACTGTGTACATACATTACATTACTGATCCTGAGTTACATCCTGTATTATACTCCAGAGCTGCACTCACTATTCTGCTGGTGCAGTCACTGTGTACATACATTACATTACTGATCCTGAGTTACATCCTGTATTATACTCCAGAGCTGCACTCACTATTCTGCTGGTGTAGTCACTGTGTACATACATTTCATTACTTACTCAGTCTGTACTGATGTTGAGTAATATGCATTATTATACCCCAGAGCTGCACTCACTATAGGTATGTAAGAGCTGTAATGCAATAACACATTTCCTTATATTATCTGGATGACATTTATGTTCTGGTTGTTTAGTAATTTTGTGGGAACACATTTTTTGCACAATTCCCCACTATGATACATTATATGTTAGCCATCTCATTAGCGGAGTGCGCACCGGGCTCCTATGTAATCAATTAGCAATTAGGCTCAGAGTAGCCCCCTGCATTGAACTTCAGGAGTTGTCCCCCAGCATCCCTGTGTGTGCAGAGAAATTGATTCCCCCATGGGATGAAAGGTTATCTCAGCTCATTACTGGAGTACAGGCAAGAAATACATTCCTGTTTTTGTGCGTTCTCTATTCTATAATTGATTTTACAGTAAAACCAGGAGATGACCACAGAAGATACCGACACGCCGTGAAAACGGGAAACACTGTGTCTGTCCCTTTAAGTTTTCCCTGACTGCAGCCCCTACACTCTCCCTATGAAGCCGCCATCCTCAGAAATTTCTTGCATATAGTGAACTTTTCCATAATCGCACTTACAACTTTCTATCATACATTATGTTGCAAATTCTCATCTATTATAAGATCTCTGCTTGCTGCGTGTGAATAGATGCGGCTCCATTTATGCTATAATTTGCAGCAGGTCTTGAAGAGTTAACTCTGTTCACAGCCTAGAAGATTGCAATTGACAGCAATCAAGTGAGTTGGTGGTCTGCGCTCCTCTCCCCCTCCTGTACCTAATCACACCCCTCCGATATCTAATTACTACCACTAGATAGTCAGGTTTGGTGCAAATCAGGGGAACAGACATCAATAAGCGAGAAGCAGACACAGAAGGCCTGAATCCAAGAATTTCATTGTCTGAATTAAAAGGGTAAGTCAGTATTAGTAAAAACAAGGATTGTATCTTTTAGAAACAGCGCCACCCTTGTTTACAGGTTGTGTCTGGTATTACAGCTGATCCTATTCAATTCAATGCATCTAAGCTGCAGTACCAGACACAACCCATAGACAGGGGTGGCGCTGTTTCTCGAAGAAAGAAGCTATGGTTCTGGAGGCCTATACCTTCTCTTTGAAAATGAGACAGGAGTTCATTAAACAGGGACTTTTGGAAGAAGTCCACTAAATTGACCCCTATCTCAGGGATCCGAAGTGTAATGGAGGACTTTAATTATGCACAATGCAGCCATCTTGGCACTCATGTGAAGACCACCTACAGGCCGAGCTTCATAGGAGAACGCGATTTACACAATATCCTGCCGTTCTACAGTTTCCAAAGGAGACTGAAAATGACAGCAAAATAAAAAAATAAAAAAGTTTTTATTATTAAAAAAAATACTAAAATAAAACTTTTACTTTTAGAACTTGATTTAACAGCCCCGTGGCACTACAAGTCCCATGCATCCCCCTGATTGAGTAATAAAGCACTCTGCTATGACGGGGTAATTTGAGGAGGATTGAACCTCATTGATTGGCTCGGAGGGGCTATTGGTAGTCTGACAATGAACAAGCGGACATGTAATCATTAATGACCGCGTCTCCTCTCCCATCCCCTCCCCCGCCCTCCGAAGAATCAATGAGGGTCTTTTCAAGGAACCCTGCACAGTGAAAGCTCAGCTTCACCAACGTGCAGCTTCACCAAGAAACTTAAAGCCCAATTACTTCGCATTACCTCCTCGGGTTGCTATGGAGAAGTCACCGCTTTGGGTGATGGAGGGGCTTTCTAGGAAGGTAAATGGATTTGATATATACCAGAAAATCCTGAAGACTCTGAAGAGCAGGAAATGAAAGAGCAGGGAGCACAGAGATCAGCAGGGGGTGCAGAGATCAGCAGGGGGCGCAGAGATCAGCAGGGGCACAGAGATCAGCAGGGGGCGCAGAGATCAGCAGGGGCGCAGAGATCAGCAGGGGCACAGAGATCAGCAGGGGGCGCAGAGACTAGCAGAGAGCGCAGAGATCAACAGGGGGCGCAGAGACCAGCAGGGGGCGCAGAGACCAGCAGGGGGCGCAGAGATCAGCAGGGGGCGCAGAGATCAGCAGGGGGCGCAGTGATCAGCAGGGGGCGCAGAAATCAGCAGGGGGCACAGAGATCAGCAGGGAGCAATCGTTCCCGAAACCTGCAAAATTGACATTCATGTTAGTGGCCGGTTACAATAATATCTCACCATGACATGTGAAAATAGCGCTGGGGTATGATTATTGACTCTTCTCTGCAAGTCAGGAGTCCGACACGGAGGAGTAAAACTGCAGATGTCCAGGGAATAAAGAATGCCTTTAAAGGGATCCTCGATCTTAGGGATCTTTCAGAACACAGTGTGTCCGATACGTATGGTGACAGTTTTCACTCGTACATATCGAAACCTGGGAAGCAGCGGTACAGTTAGTGCCGTTCCCTGGCGCCGGGTATTGAATTCCGCTCTCCTCATTCTCCCCTGCTCTGCTTGTGATCAGCGTGAGCAGGGGAGAATGATGAGAGCGTTATTTAACTGATAACAGCCACAGTAGGCGGCGGCTGATGGGACTACTATTCCCATCAGCCTACACCTGCTGCCGCTTATAACAGGGAGAGCAGGAGCAGCTGATGGGAGTAATAATCATCCGCCACCTGCGCTATATATAAATAAATTTAAAAAACGGAGTTGGACCCTCTGTATTTTTGATAACCAGCCAGGCAAAACTGGCAGCTGGGGGCTGCAACCCAACGCCCATTCCATTGAAGCCCTTGTCTCCTGTAATAAAACAAAAATAAAAAAACAACAATATCCCTCACCTCTCCATCGTTCTGTCCCATGCCATAATCCATGTCTGGGGAGAAATATTTTTCAACCTGGACGGTGCCAAGATGCGACCGTCCAGGCTGAGAACCACTGGGAGAATGAGCTGCTGCAAGCACAGCATCAGTGACCGGCGGTGACATCATCGAGGTTACAACCAGTCACTGAGGCAGTGTTTCCCAGCCGAGCTGAACTGTGGTGACCTCAGCACCATGAGAAAAAGTCACTGACTTCACCGCAGTTCAAGCTCAGTGAATTCACCACAGATCATTGAGAATGGTTATAGGTATGGTCCATATATGGTCTATAACACGCCTCTCCATTACTAAACTATGGGCTTGATGTCACCTGACAATAAAAAAGTGACGTCAACCCCAGAAATATGAACGCCACTTGCCACTGCCACAGGGCAAGTGGGAAGAGCCAAGCAAAGTGCCAGAATTCACGCATGTAATAGATGTGCCTTTTCTTGATGGCTGTGGGCTGCTATTTTTAAGCTGGAGGGGGCCAATATCCATGACCCCTGAGAATACCAGCCTCCAGCTTTCTGCTTTAGCATGGCTGGTTATCATGGAGAATTGCAGCCCCCAGCTGTGAGTTTTGCCTGTCTAGTTATCACAAAACTCAGGGGAACCCACGCTGTTTTTTAATTTATTTATAGAGCAGGCGGCTGATGAATACTCCCATGAGCCGCCTCCTACGCTCACTGTTTTATTAGCAGCAGCAGATGCAGGCTGATGGGAGTAGTAGTCCCATCAGCCACTGCCTGATCTCTCTTTTATCACTTGACTATAACTCTCAACATTCTTCCCTGCTCATGCTGATCGCTGGCAGAGCAGGGGAGTATGATGAGAGTGAGCTTCAGCACCCAGCGCTGGGGAACAGCACTAACTGTACTGCTGCTTCACAGGCGCCGATACGTGTGGTACTGATGTGGCACACGGTTGCCACAAGTATGCCACAAGTATTACTCACACGGACACGGATATCTCCGGTACTGGTTTTTCCTGTACCGGAAATATCAGGCCGTGTGAAACCGGCCTTAGACAAGGAGAAATTGGAGACATTACTTTCACCGCTCCTAATTACAAAACCCTGGTTCTGGTGTTATGTGGGTCACTTGACTGGTGGGCACAAAACTCAATAACAAAAAGTAAGTATTTATTAAAGAGTTGGTCCATTACGGTAACCTCATACTCGCCTTCTTCCGGCACAGAAGGGTGATGGCTGCAGCTGTGTGGCCCAGCTGCGCTTGGTACACATGTTCCCAGGAGAGTGCACAGAAAAGGTAATTGTGAAACCTGATATTCATTCATATCTCACACTTCCCAACACTACCACTAGAGGGAATCTTAGCATATATAAGGTTAGTGAGACGTAGCAGTAGCGATTCAAGTGTCTAGTCTAGTTCCTGTCAGAAGTGTTCAGTGTTCAGTGCTTATGAGTCTTGGAGGGAGAGGAGAGAAGACTGATTCCTGACAGAGCTTGTGTAGCTCATCTTGAACTGAAGTGGAGGCTAGTACGAGTAGAAAGGAAATTACTCTAGCCTAGTCAGAGCTATAACTGAATCTGCTATCTCAGAACAAGCTGCCTGTGTTCTCTAGAACGTGGAAAGTGACTCTCGGAGCTACAGCATGTATACAGTCTGACGGAACGTCCTGTGAGCTGCTCTGGACAGAGTTTTTGAAGGGGAAGAAGGAAGGGGACTACAGCTTGCAGAACATCGAGTTAACTGAGAGAAGGTCAGTGAGCTTGGAAGAAAAGCTGACTACTACACCTACTGCTACCCGTGCTTATGTTAAGGGTGAGAGCAGGGCGACAGGCGAGTGGAGAAAGAAGGAAGAGTGTTTTCGGTGACAGATCACCTTCACTCAATTTAACCGGACACCGGGTCCGAAGCATTGCTAGTACTTCACGGCTAGTGATAAAAAATCTGGAGGCCCTGCTGGACTTCAAGTCGCAGAGGGTAGCCCTAAGTGTTGATACGTAACTGGAGTCAGGGAGAACAAGGACTTTTAGCAAGGCCAAGCTTAGAAGGACTTCGTTCTTGCCAACATCTGAGCATCAGAGACAGAAAAGGCTCTACCACAATGTTAGCCGGGCGTAGCTGTTGCATCTGGAGTTAAACTTGACTTTATGCAAGTTAGGACTCACATACATTTCAAAGGTAAAGGAGGCCTCAAACCTGCTCAGCGATTACCTGAATGTGCATTCTCCACCCTAACCAGCTTCCCGGGACATACCTGCAACCATCTACAGTAAAGGTATGGAAAGAGAACAACTTGTGTGTGACTGACTTATTGCCTGCACCACCATAGACTTTGAGGGAACAGTCCCACCTGTGGGGGACTTAACATCTAGCTGCCTAATAACATCCCCTCAGAAGATTCACCCTGCAGCGCTGGTCTACTTGATCAGAAACCACAGGTGGCGTCACGAACTATTCCTAAAATCCCCTGTAAATATCCCCCATTGTATGAGCGCTGTCACGCTGTCTAGCAGATGTATAAATATATAATGTCAGTAATCTATCAAGTGGGACAACATTCTATATAACATATAAATAGGTAACATTAACATGTATATATAGCATAGTATTACCTGACATAATATCCTGTGGGTCAATACTGAATCCTTTTCACGCTGTCTCTGGCTAGAGGTGGACCGGGGTCTATGCTGACCCTAAACTGGGGTCCTGACTAGTCCCTCTACCTGGAGGTACTGTTAATGGTACAGAGGTCCAGGCCACCAGCGTAAACCCTGTCTTCTATAAATCCCTGACCACTGTAATCTAGTCCTTAGAAGGACCCTGATTACCACCATAGGGAATGGACAGGTAAAGGTTAACAAACAGTATAGACAAACGAGACAGACAGGGGATAAAGTAAATACTGTCTTGCATACAACATTAAAACACAGAGGGAACACCAAAGGTCTAGGAGATAAACTATAAGCAAGGTGAGGAGAAACAACAAAAGAGCTCTTAGCTTAAGTCTTCTCAGAACCGATCCTATCTGCAGTCTGTATGAATGCTTTCACCGGCATCTAACCAGCAGACTGGCAGCTATATAAAGGAAGCTAATTAGAACATAATCAAAAGCAGCCGGGCGAGGCTGGACCTAGTCTTAGCAAAGAGCTAGGTAAAATTAACTCCCTCATTACCAAACACAAAGAAACAGCAACTCAGCTGCGAGAAGTCAGAATGTGCAATCGCGACAATCTTCGTGGCGATGCACCCATGACAGTACCCCCCCTTCTACGAGGGGCCTCCGGACCCTCAGGGCCAGGTCTGTCCGGGTAAGTCATGTGGAAGGTCCGAACCAATCGATCTGCGTTAATCTCAGACGCAGAGACCCACGTCCTCTCCTCAGGACCATATCCCTTCCAATGAACCAAATACTGAAGGGACCGGCGATTCAGACGTGAGTCAATGATCTTCAACACTTGAAATTCTAAGTTACCATTGACCACCACTGGAGGAGGAGGTAGAAGTGACGGTATAACTGGCGCCACGTACCTCTTAAGCAACGATTTGTGGAATACATTATGGATTTTAAACGTAGGAGGGAGGTCCAGACGAAATGCCACAGGATTAATTATAGAACTGATCCTGTATGGACCGATGAACCTGGGACCCAGTTTCCAGGAGGGAACTTTGCGTTTTATATTCTTGGTAGACAACCACACCAGATCGTTCACACCTAGGTCCGGACCAGACACTCTCCTTCTATCAGACCTCCGCTTGAAACAGTTCCCCATAGCACTCAGACCATTCAGCACTCCTCTCCAAACTGAAGCAAGTGACGAGGAGAATCGTTCCTCCTCAGGAACCCCAGATGGACGGGTATGTGGGGTCTTAGAGCGAGCACAAACTCCACAGGACGCGACAAAAGTTATTACCTCTTTATTTAAGTTAGGCCACCAAAACCGGCGAGAAAGGAGATCCACAGTTGCTTTACTCCCTGGATGTCCTGCTAAAGCAGAACTATGATGTGCCTCGATAACTTTTTGTTTTAACTGATTAGGAACAAACAGTTTCCCTGGAGGTCCTACAGGGGTGTCCCCCTGAGCCTCCAACACCTCCTCCTCAAGCTCAGAGCACACAGCCGACACCACCACTCCTTCCTGAAGGATAGGAACCGGGTCATCCGTCTTTCCGGCCCCTGGGAAACTACGAGATAAGGCATCAGGAAGCAATTTTATTGAGCAGTCATACGTGCGATGAGGAGGTAACTTTTGACACCCCTCCTCTGAGAACATCTCCCCAAAGTCCTCCAGAAAAGGAGGCAAAGTCCTAGGCACGACCGCACCGATGACCGTGTTCATGCAGTACATTCTTTCAGAAGTGGTTTCAGTTCCATAGAGATGCGGTACATTCATTTCAGAAGTGGTTTCAGTTCCATAAAGATGCGGTACATGTTCATGCAGTTATTCTTGCAAAATTCACCCCACTGGCTTATCTTTCTGGATTGCCAATCAATCACTGGGTTATGTTTAGCCAACCAGGGAAGTCCCAACACAATAGGAGTAGGAAGACCCTCCAACACATAACAAGACAACTGTTCTTTATGTATTGCCCCTACTCGAAGGTCTATGTTATGAACAGCTTGTACAAAGCTACCTTGACCGAGAGGTCTGGCGTCAATAGAAAGTATAGAGATCGGTTTGGCCAATACACTCAGTTGCATACCTTGCACCTGGGCAAACCGAGCGTCCACCATATTAGCCCCAGACCCACTATCAAGAAGAACAGAAATCCTCTCAACTCTCGCACCAACCACCACCTCCGCAGGCACGAGAAATTGAGACGGACCTGGGGACGAAATACCTACTCCCAGGTTGTCGTCCACCACACAACCTGGGATTAACAGTTTTTCGGTGACTTTTTTGCTCAATGAGGCACGGGAGGGACACCCCCCAACAAAATGTCCCTCTCTCCCGCAGAAGAAACACCTTCTTGTCTTGCGGCGCACCACCGATTCCCTCCTACAAAATGATGTCCCACCCAACTGCATAGGTTCCTCAGAACAGACCAGGGGAACCTCCATATAAGGGACTTTAGTAGTGGGTGGAGTAATAACAGGGGGCGGAGTTACCTCGCACCTCCCCCGAAGCCGTCTATCAATACGAATAGCAAGGGCCATAGCAGCCTCCAGTGACGGAGGAGAATCATACTGAGCCAGAACATCTTTTAATTTGTCAGATAACCCTTGACAAAACTGGCTCCTAAGAGCTGGGTCATTCCACTGAGTATCTGTGGCCCATCTACGGAACTCAGAAGAAAATTCCTCCGCCGGACGATCTCCCTGCTGTATCCTACATAACTTTGTTTCAGCAAGGGAGACCCGATCCGGGTCATCATACACCAGCCCCAGGGCAGCAAAAAATCGATCTACTGACTGGAGGGCCGGAGAGCCCGGAGGAAGAGAGAACGTCCAGGATTGAGGGTCCCCTTGTAAGAGCGAGATGACAATTCCCACCCTCTGCTCCTCACTCCCCGATGACCGAGGCCGTAGCCGAAAGTACAATTTACATGCCTCCCGGAAGGTAAAAAATTTGTCCCGCCCACCAGTGAACCTGTCCGGGAGAGCAACCTTAGGTTCAGATCTGATTTGCTCCGGGGGGGACAAAATCTTGGACTTAATGTCCGTAAACTCCATGGACAATTTCTGCAACTGCAGGGCAAGCTGGGCTACTGGATCCATGGTAGCTGGGGAGAATCTATAGTTTGGCCGGTGAAAATGTCACGCTGTCTAGCAGATGTATAAATATATAATGTCAGTAATCTATCAAGTGGGACAACATTCTATATAACATATAAATAGGTAACATTAACATGTATATATAGCATAGTATTACCTGACATAATATCCTGTGGGTCAATACTGAATCCTTTTCACGCTGTCTCTGGCTAGAGGTGGACCGGGTCTATGCTGACCCTAAACTGGGGTCCTGACTAGTCCCTCTACCTGGAGGTACTGTTAATGGTACAGAGGTCCAGGCCGCCAGCGTAACCCTGTCTCCTGTAGATCCCTGACCACTGTAATCTAGTCCTTAGAAGGACCCTGATTACCACCACAGGGAATGGACAGGTAAAGGTTAACAAACAGTATAGACAAACGAGACAGACAGGGGATAAAGTAAATACTGTCTTGCATACAACATTAAAACACAGAGGGAACACCAAAGGTCTAGGAGATAAACTATAAGCAAGGTGAGGAGAAACAACAAAAGAGCTCTTAGCTTAAGTCTTCTCAGAACCGATCCTATCTGCAGTCTGTATGAATGCTTTCACCGGCATCTAACCAGCAGACTGGCAGCTATATAAAGGAAGCTAATTAGAACATAATCAAAAGCAGCCGGGCGAGGCTGGACCTAGTCTTAGCAAAGAGCTAGGTAAAATTAACTCCCTCATTACCAAACACAAAGAAACAGCAACTCAGCTGCGAGAAGTCAGAATGTGCAATCGCGACAATCTTCTTGGCGATGCACCCATGACAAGCGCCCACGGCCACGGACCGAGCTCTGCTGCCAGTGACATTCCCCATAGACTTCCATGGGCTCGGTGCCGAGTACCCCATAAGCCCTGGAACCCTGTATTTGGTGCGACTCATCTTTGGCATCACGAACAGGATCCGAAGCTTACATTTGTGAGTCCTGTGTGCTTTGAATTGGACTGTTTTTGTGAAAAAGACTGTGTGCAGTTTCTGTGATTTTTGGCGCCATTTTCCGCCATTTTGCCGCCATATTCGCGCCCTGAGGCGCTGGTGAAGAAGGTGGGCATGCATTCGTGGGCGTGCCCCCCCCTGTGGCGCGAAAGTGATGGGCGCCTTATCCAAATGTTATTATAATACCAGAGCCTGCCCTACAGCAAGGGAGATCCGCCTCCTCTTCATCCTCTATGCCAAGAAGAGGAAGCGCAAATCCCGCCTCCACGGAAGAGACCAGATTGTTCCAGATGGAAAACACAGTCTGGCCTGGAGTGAGATGGCGGAAGGACAGGAGACGCTGTGTGGAGGGACGGCGGTGCGCAGACCCCGTTCCCCTGAAGAGCTGTTACCTGTGCCTGAGCCGTCCCCAGGTTGGGAGACCGACCAAACCATGAAGGAACTGGAGAAGGTGGATGCGGTGCTGGAAGATGTGGCCCGCCACCGTAAAGAAGTGGAGGAGATGGAGAAAAGCTGGCGTGCCCTGAAACAGCGGCTGCTGTGGGACGCAACGCTCTCCCCTCCAGGAGCGCAACCGTTACCTGTGCCACCACTGCAAGCGGCTGATGAACAACCGGAGGCCGCCTCCAAAAGTGCTGATCCCGACTCCACCGATGATGCGGCGGGAGAGAAGGAGGCTGAGGAGGCCCTGCTCGTTCCGGAGTGCCAGCCAGGCCTGGAGGCCGCAGCGGAATGCAGTCCCCCGGTAGGGACACCGGAGGGGACCCAGCCGTCAGTGATGGAGATAGACTGGGAAGAGATGGAGCAGCGACAGCAGCAGGTTAGTGCGTCCCCAACTGAGCCACTGCGCGCACCTGCATCGTGCCCTGCCTCATATACTGCGCCCTGCTCTGCATCGCAACCTGCATCCCATTCTGAAGTGCAACAGAGTTGTGCGTCCTATTCTGCAACGCAGCCGGATGGTGCGTCCTCAGTTAGATCACAGCACAAATCTGCGTCCTCAATGGAAGATCTGTACCTGAACAAGGCACCCGTTAGGTCCCAAGTGAAAAAAAAGGACTGTAGCCACGCAAACGCAGATCGCAGGCCATGACCTTCTGGTAATGAGCTCCAGAGAACATCGTACACTTCCAGCCCCAGGAGTGGAAGATGTCACTACCATTTGCAAAAAAGAAGAAAACCAGTAGGACCCAGACAGGGTTTACTGCACCTGTATAAAGTTGAATAAGTTTGATGAAGAAGATTT
Organism: Oophaga sylvatica; assembly: GCA_033576555.1. Taxonomy (NCBI): domain Eukaryota; kingdom Metazoa; phylum Chordata; class Amphibia; order Anura; family Dendrobatidae; genus Oophaga; species Oophaga sylvatica. The sequence goes on along the minus strand of JARQOD010006105.1, from coordinate 25,936 downwards.
GCACTTTATTGATAAATGTTGAAAATGTTTATTTACCCCAAACATAATCTAAAGTAGTATACCCCAGTTGGGTAATAAGAAATATAGTACTAATGTGAATAGTATTGAAGTATTATTATTGAAATGTGATTTCTTGAAATGTGTTTCATTATGCAATGGACTGCGTGGCTGTGGACTGAGCCAGCCCAAAAACTTTCATTGTAAATAGTTCGCACTTCGGTGCCCCATCTTGGTTTTACATAAAGCCATATTTATCTACCTCTGAAGAAAAACCCGTATGGTGTGGCCTTGAGTGAGGTCTGCAGCAATGAAGTCCTGCAGCCCACCCAGGACCCACGTGGGAGGTTTTTGGTGCGGGTCCTCGACAAGAATCTGATATTGTATTTATTGATGTGAAAAATGTTTTGATATTTTTCTACTGGCCTATGTATACATTGTAACGTTAAAGAGTCCTTACCTCCCACAAGGGATGAGTTATGTTGATGTTATATTATAAAAAAAAAATGTTTTTCTTTTCTATTTCAGCCCGGGAGTGCTGTGTTTAACCAGGGGGGGATGTGTGGCCCAGCTGCGCTTGGTACACATGTTCCCAGGAGAGTGCACAGAAAAGGTAATTGTGAAACCTGATATTCATTCACATCTCACACTTCCCAACACTACCACTAGAGGGAATCTTAGCATATATAAGGTTAGTGAGACGTAGCAGTAGCGATTCAAGTGTCTAGTCTAGTTCCTGTCAGAAGTGTTCAGTGTTCAGTGCTTATGAGTCTTGGAGGGAGAGGAGAGAAGACTGATTCCTGACAGAGCTTGTGTAGCTCATCTTGAACTGAAGTGGAGGCTAGTACGAGTAGAAAGGAAATTACTCTAGCCTAGTCAGAGCTACAACTGAATCTGTTATCTCAGAACAAGCTTCCTGTGTTCTCTAGAGCGTGGAAAGTGACTCTCGGAGCAACAGCATGTATACAGTCTGACGGAACGTCCTGTGAGCTGCTCTGGACAGAGTTTTTGAAGGGGAAGAAGGAAGGGGACTACAGCTTGCAGAACATCGAGTTAACTGAGAGCAGGTCAGTGAGCTTGGAAGAAAAGCTGACTACTACACCTACTGCTACCCGTGCTTATGTTAAGGGTGAGAGCAGGGCGACAGGCGAGTGGAGAAAGAAGGAAGAGTGTTTTCGGTGACAGATCACCTTCACCCAATTTAACCGGACACCGGGTCCGAAGCATTGCTAGTACTTCACGGCTAGTGATAAAAAATCCGGAGGCCCTGCTGGACTTCAAGTCGCAGAGGGTAGCCCTAAGTGTTGATATGTAACTGGAGTCAGGGAGAACAAGGACTTTTAGCAAGGCCAAGCTTAGAAGGACTTCGTTCTTGCCAACATCTGTGTCACGCTGTATAGCAGATATATATATATGTGATGACAGTAATCTATATCAAAAGGGCAACATACAATATAACATGCGCATAGATATATGATAACATAGAATTACCTGACAGAAAGTCCAGTGGGTCAATACGGAATCCGATATACGCTGTCTCCGGCTAGAGGGTGACCGGGGTCTATGCTGACCCTAAACTGGGGTCCTAACTAATCCCTCTACCTGGAGGTACTGTTAAAGGTACAGAGGTCCAGGCCACCAGCGTAAACCCTGTCTCCTATCAATCCCTGCCAACTGTAATCTAGTCCTAAGAAGGACCCTGATTACCACCAAAGGGAATGAACAGGTAATGGTTAATGAACAGAAAGACATACAAGAAAGACAAGAAATAAAGTAAATAAAGTCTTACATACAACACTTAAACACAGTAGGAACACCTAAGGTCTCAGAGATAAACTATAAGCTATAAGAGTAAAAACAACTAAGGAGCTCTTAGCTTAAGTATTCTCAGAACCGATCCAGTCTGCTAGACTACATGAATGCTTTCACCGGCATCTAACAAGCAGACTGGCAGGTATATGAAGGAATCTAATTAGAACATAATCAAAAGCAGCCGGGCGAGGCTGGACCCAGTCTTAGCAAAGAGCTAGGTAAAATTAACTCCCTCATTACCAAACACAAAGAAACAGCAACTCAGCTGTGAGAAGTCAGAGTGTGCAATCGCGACGATCCTCGTGGCGATACACCCATGACAGTACCCCCCCTCTACGAGGGGACTCCGGACCCTCAGGGCCAGGTCTGCCCGGGTGAGTTGTGTGAAAGGTCCGAACCAATCGATCTGCGTTAACATCAGACGCAGGGACCCACGTCCTCTCCACAGGACCATACCCCCTCCAATGAACCAAGTACTGAAGGGATCGGCGACTGAGACGTGAGTCAATGATTTTCGACCCATGAAATTCCACGTTATCATTGACCACCACTGAAGGAGGAGGTAGAGGTGACGGTATGACTGGTGCCACATACTTTTTAAGTAATGACTTGTGAAACACATTATGAATTTTAAACATAGGAGGGAGGTCCAGACGAAATGCCACAGGATTAATTATGGAACTGATCCTGTACGGCCCGATGAATCTAGGACCCAACCTCCAGGAGGAAACTTTAAGTTTTATATTCCTGGTAGACAACCAAACCAGATCGTTCACCTTCAGATCTAGACCAGAAACTCTCCCCCTATCAGCCATCCGTTTGTAACGGTTCCCCGTAACCTTCAGTCTTAACCGATCTGGAACTATCAGTCTCCCTGGAAGTCCCACAGGGGCGTCCCCCTGAGCCCCCAATACCTCCCCCTCAAGCTCAGAGCATACAGCTGACACTACAACTCCCTCCTGAGGAATAGGAACCAGATCATCCGTCTTCCCGGCCCCTGGGAAAGTACGAGATAAGGCATCAGGAAGCAACTTTATTGAGCAGTCATATGCGCGATGAGGAGGTAACTCTTTACACCCCTCCTCTGAGAACATCTCCCCAAAGTCCTCCAGAAAAGGAGACAAAGTCCTAGGCACAACCGCACCGATGACCGTGCTCATGCAGTTATTCCTGCAAAATTCACCCCACTGGCTTATCTTTCCGGATTGCCAATCAATCACTGGGTTATGTTTAGCCAACCAAGGAAGTCCCAACACAATAGGAGTAGGTAGACCCTCCAACACATAACAAGACAATTGCTCTTTATGTCTTGCCCCTACTCGAAGATCTATGTTATGAACAGCTTGTACCAAGCTACCTTGACCGAGAGGTCTAGAATCAATAGAGACTATAGGGACCGGTTTGGCCAATACACTCAGTTGCATACCATGCACCTGGGCAAACCGAGCGTCCACCAGATTAGCCCCGGACCCACTATCAAGAAAAACAGAAATCCTCTCAGTTCTAGTACCAATCACCACCTCCGCAGGCACGAGAAACTGAGAGGGATTTGGGGACGAAATACACACTCCCAGGTTAACTCCTTTGCTCAAAGAGGCCCGGGATGGACACCCCCCAACAAAATGTCCCTCTCTCCCGCAAAAGAAACACCTTCTAGTCTTGCGGTGCACCGCCAATTCCCTCCTACAAAAAGATGTCCCTCCCAACTGCATGGGTTCCTCAGAACAGACCAGGGGAACCTCAGTATAAGGGACTTTAGTAGTAGGTGGAGTCATCACGGAGGCGGAGTTACCTCGCGTCTTCCCCGAATTCGTCTATCCATGCGAATAGCGAGGGCCATAGCAGCCTCCAGTGATGGAGGAGAATCATACTGAACCAACACATCTTTTAATTTGTCAGACAACCCTTGACAAAACTGGCTCCTAAGAGCTGGGTCATTCCACTGAGTATCTGTTGCCCATCTACGGAACTCAGAAGAATATTCCTCCGCTGGACGATTTCCTTGCCGTATTTTACGTAACTTTGTTTCAGCAAGGGAAACTCGATCCGGATCATCATATACCAGACCCAGGGCAGTAAAAAATCGATCCACTGACTGGAGATCTGGGGAGCCTGGAGGAATAGAGAACGCCCAAGATTGAGGGTCCCCTTGTAAGAGCGAGATAACAATTCCCACCCTCTGCTCTTCACTCCCAGATGACCGAGGCCGCAGCCGAAAGTACAATTTACATGCCTCCCGGAAAGTAAAAAATGTGTCCCGCCCACCAGTGAACCTGTCCGGGAGAGCAACCTTAGGTTCAGATCTGGTTTGCTCCGGGGGGAACAAAACCTTGGACTTAATGTCTGCAAACTCCATGGACAACCCCTGCAACTGCCGGGCCAGCTGGGCTACTGGATCCATGACAGCTGGAGAGAATCTTTAGTATGGCCGGTGAAAATGTCACGCTGTATAGCAGATATATATATATGTGATGTCAGTAATCTATATCAAAAGGGCAACATACTATATAACATGCGCATAGATATATGATAACATAGATTTACCTGACAGAATGTCCAGTGGGTCAAAACGGAATCCGTTATACACCGTCTCCGGCTAGAGGGTGACCGGGGTCTATGCTGACCCTAAACTGGGGTCCTAACTAATCCCTCTACCTGGAGGTACTGTTAAAGGTACAGAGGTCCAGGCCACCAGCGTAAACCCTGTCTCCTATCAATCCCTGCCAACTGTAATCTAGTCCTAAGAAGGACCCTGATTACCACCAAAGGGAATGAACAGGTAACGGTTAATGAACAGAAAGACATACAAGAAAGACAAGAAATAAAGTAAATAAAGTCTTACATACAACACTTACACACAGTAGGAACACCTAAGGTCTCAGAGATAAACTATAAGCTATAAGAGTAAAATCAACTAAGGAGCTCTTAGCTTAAGTATTCTCAGAACCGATCCAGTCTGCTAGACTACATGAATGCTTTCACCGGCATCTAACAAGCAGACTGGCAGGTATATGAAGGAATCTAATTAGAACATAATCAAAAGCAGCCGGGCGAGGCTGGACCCAGTCTTAGCAAAGAGCTAGGTAAAATTAACTCCCTCATTACCAAACACAAAGAAACAGCAACTCAGCTGTGAGAAGTCAGAGTGTGCAATCGCGACGATCCTCGTGGCGATACACCCATGACAATCTGAGCATCAGAGACAGAAAAGGCTCTACCACAATGTTAGCCGGGCGTAGCTGTTGCATCTGGAGTTAAACTTGACTTTATGCAAGTTAGGACTCACATACATTTCAAAGGTAAAGGAGGCCTCAAACCTGCTCAGCGATTACCTGAATGTGCATTCTCCACCCTAACCAGCTTCCCGGGACATACCTGCAACCATCTACAGTAAAGGTATGGAAAGAGAACAACTTGTGTGTGACTGACTTATTGCCTGCACCACCATAGACTTTGAGGGAACAGTCCCACCTGTGGGGGACTTAACATCTAGCTGCCTAATAACATCCCCTCAGAAGATTCACCCTGCAGCGCTGGTCTATCTGATCAGAAACCACAGGTGGCGTCACGAACTATTCCTAAAATCCCCTGTAAATATCCCCCATTGTATGAGCGCCCAGGGCCACGGACCGAGCTCTGCTGCCAGTGACATTCCCCATAGACTTCCATGGGCTCGGTGCCGAGTACCCCATAAGCCCTGGAACCCTGTATTTGGTGCGACTCACAGCCAATCAGCAACTGCCAATTGGTCACAACGGTCATCTGACGCTCCTTTCCAGAAGAGGAGGCCAGGAGACTGGCGGGAGAGGAGACATCAGCAGCGCTGCAGAGGAACAGCAGTGGTCCAGTAGGTGGGCATATGTGTTTTTTTTTTTTTTTTGGAATAGCATGGGTCCTTTTTTAAAAGTGGACAACTCCTTTAAGATTACCCTTTTATAAATGCCAGTCTTTTAGCAGACACCTGCTGGAACGAAACTCACTAAATTTTGTAGGCATTTGAGTCAGAGAAATTTATCAGCGCAGCTCATATTTGGCACAGAGTATCTTTGTATATTTCTAATTTTTTACTTATATTTCTACCATAAAAAGAGTAAATCCAATAGTCTGTGGTGGAATCCACCCCTCCAGATCAGCTCCAGAGGGGTAAAATATTGAAAAAAGTCACACATTTTTGCACAAAACTAGTGTGCACCAAAATTTGTAAAAAATATTTTTCCAGAAAAGTGGAGTTCAGGTAATGAGAAATCCCCCCTATATGTTCTAGAACATCCAGATATTATAACCGCAGAGCTCCTCTCTCCTGTGTCCCCATGACTGGGCTTCCTGTCTTGTGATGAAGTCACCTCGACCATTGTGAGAGGTTCTTTAAGAGCAAAAGGCTGTTTAATACAATAGGACACTTTTAGGCACAATTGTGCAGGAACCTCCATGTAGGCTCTGCTGTAAAGGTATTGGTATGGCATTGTATGACATCTGTCAGCAGGTAATCTGTACACAGCATGAGATAGGGGCCAAAACACTGAATTCAGGAATGTGTCACTTATTAGGCTCTTGTTTACTTACAATGAAGGTTTTATCACCAGGGGATTATCACTGCCTGGACTACAGCTCCTGTGAGCCCTGGTCTGACCACACCCCCAGCACTGATTAGCAGCTCATTGTCAATAAACAATGTACACAGAAAGCTGTGATGTGGGTGGGATTAGTGTGTAGCCCAGCTTTGCAGGCACACATGAAAATCCAGGAAAGTGCACTGGATGGTAACAGCCAAAGCTTGATATGCATTCACTCATGTCACTCACACTCTTTAGACACACCCATAGGGGTATATAAGTTTGGTGGGTGTCATCATAGTTTAGTTTGTTTCCTGTCTTCGGACAGAGGAGTCACCTTCCTGTCTTAGGACAGTGAGTCAGTCAGATCAGTTTCCTGCTAAGTTCAGAGCAGAGACTTCAGCCGCCTGTCCCAGGACAGTGAAGTCCAGTCGACAGAGGTCCTGGACTAGGAGAATACTGAGAGCTGCTCAGCGAGCCCAAACAGGGAATCTGTGATTCGACTTCTATGCAGCAGTGCTTATGTTAAGAGCGGAAAGCAGGGCGAAGGGCACAGTGGAGAAGACAGAGCAGTGCCTTAGGTATTGGATTACCTGCACTAAATCACCGGTCACTGGGGACCGAAGCGCCGCTATTGTTTCAGGCATAGTAACAAGAAAACCAGAGGCATCTGGACTACAGGTCGCAGAGAGCAGCCCAAAATGTCAATACGTAACCGGAGTCAGGTGGAACAGGGACTTTGAGCTAGGCCAAGCAAAAGTAAGGACTTAGTTTCATCATTAGAAGGCTCCACCACAACGTTGGCCGGCAGTACAGCTACAGAGAAAGCTGGAGTTTTGGAGTTAACTTCGCTTCAGGCAAGTTGGACTCACATTATATGAAAGTTAAGGAGGCCTCTAACCTGCTCAGCTGCTACCTGAAAGTGCACTCTCCACCCCGACCAGCTTCCCGGGACCTGCTTGAACCATCATCAGTAAAAGGTATGAAAAGAAGCTGCATTGTGTTTGGCTGAATTATTACTACACCCTGCATCATCACCACCATAGACTTCCAGGGACCCGTCTCACCTGTGGGAGACTTACTACCAAGCTGCCCCATAACATCCCCTGTGAAAGTCCTTAGAGCAGCGCTGGTACAATTTACCAGAAACCGCAGGTGGCGTCACGAACTACCTACCTAATAATCCCCTGTAAATATCCCCCCCATTGCACGACCGCCAGGGCCACGGACCGAGCCACCGCTACCAGTGACAACTCCCATAGATGCCCATGGGCTCGGCTCCGAGTACCCCATAGCCCTGGTATCCACAATTGTGGTGCGTGGTCGCAACAACTATTTTTGGCGTCACGAACAGGATACGAAACTTGCAATTGTGAGTCCTGTGTGCCTATATTGAACTGTTTGCGTGGAAAAGACTGTTTGCTGTATTTGGCGCCAAATTCCGCCATTTTACCGCCATGTTCGCGCCCTCAGGCGCTGGTGAAGAAGGGGGGCGTACCTGAAAAAGCGCGCTGTTGCTTGGACACGCCCCCAACCTGCACCCCAAACTGCATCGCAAGTCACATCGCGAACTGCATAGCAATCTGCATCGCAAACCGCATCGCGAACTGCATAGCAATCTGCATCGCAAACCGCATCGCAATCTGCATCACAATCCGCATCACAATCCGCATAGCAAACTGCATCACAATCTGCATTGCAATCCGCATCGCAAACTGCATCGCAAAATAGAGCGGCATCATCAGAGCGCCAGCGACAAAGGTCCTGTCTCCACCGCTGCAGCCTGTGAAAGAGGTAGGCTCAGATTAACCAAGGGGGCATCAATATGTTGCAGCAACCAGCAGACGGAGCGGCCCCCGCCGGTGGCCCCAATAACCTACCGCTTGGCGTTGTAATGCAGGATGGAGGTGCGGGCCCCTCACCTGGTCCGGTGGTCCCGCTTATGCCCCTAGCGCTCCCATACATGCCAGGAGCGAAGTGGCTTCCCCAGTACAGCGGCGAGCCAGACACCCTGCCAGGGTTTAAAAGGAAAATATGTGGTATTTTGGATATGTACTCCATGACTGAGAAGCAAAAAGCTGCTGTGGTAATAGGACAGTTAGCTGGTGCAGCTGAGAGAGAAGTAGAGACTTGGCCCACTGCAGACCAGGAGTCGGTACCTGCAATTCTCTTAAAGCTACAGGCCATCTTTGAGGACCGCACAGAAACGGATCTCCGGATGGCATTTTATCAGTGCTTCCAGGGACCGGGTGACAGTATTAGGGACTACGTCTGCCGACTACAGGGGCCCTGCGAGCTCTTAAACAGGCTAACCCCACAAGTCCCATCGATGAGAGCCAAATGTTGAAAGAGCAATTCGTGCGGGGACTGAGGTCTTCAGAGGAAGGCAGAACTGTAAACTGGTGGTCCTTAGATCATCCAGATGCCACTTTTGATGCTCTAAAGGACATGGCAATAAGGGGACTGCGACCCCTGGAAAAGCCTAAGGTGGCAAATCAGTATCACCCGGGTGAAGCCACTCTTAAGCCGGCAGTACCCACCTTTTTTTCCGCAGGTGGCAGAAGCTAAAACGCAGGTGGCGCCCCCTAGTGAGTTGGAATGTCTGCGCTCAGAAGTGCGCCAGCTGACTAAGAACTTGGCCACTGTAATGGAGGCCCTGCAACTGCGGAAAGAGGAAGGAGGGAAGATCCAACTAGCCGACTGTCCGGAGGATGTCCCTTGGATGAACCGGAGGAAATGGAGGACGTCGCCACACCAGAGGAGGACCACGCCACCCCCAGGAGCGACTCCGGAGCAACACCATCCTCGCCGGGAGATCGTCTGCTACCGCTGCAACCAAAAAGGTCATATGGCTCAGCAATGTCCTTTAAACGAGCCGATTCTGGGTCAGAGGGCCAACACCCAGGAGTAGACTCATCAGGCCCCTTAGACTGGAACCACAGGTTCGTGGGTGGACGGCCCTACCTGTCCATGATTCTGGACGGGATTGCAATCCCTGCACTGCTGGACACTGGATCTCAGGTGACCATCATACCTGATGTCCTTTACAATAAATTTTGGTCCATGGACAGTCTCCAGCCCCCAAACCCTGACTTGACAGTGTACGCCACCAATGGTCTCCCTGTTGAAGTAATTGGAGCCAAAAACGTGGACGTAAAAGTGGGCAGGGTGGAGCTGAAGGATCAGGGACTTTTAGTGGTAAAGACTGTAAATGAGGAGAATGGCTTAAATGTGATACTAGGTACTAACATTATCAGTAACTGTCTGGGAGAAGTTGTGTTTTTGCTCCAACAGCTCGCTGAAATTGCCAGGCCAAAGCAGAAGGGAGTGATCCAGAGGGAGATCCGGGCCCTGATGTGCCAGCAGCAAGCGGAGCTTACAGATGGTGAAATCGGTAATGTACGGGTCACAGACTCGAACCCCATTGTAATACCCCCAATGAGTGAAATGTTAATATGGTGCAGAGCAGCCATAGGTCTGAGAGGACAGAACTACCAAGCAGTATTAGAACCCCATCGCTCAGAACACAGACCTACACTCATGATTGCTAGAGGGGTAGTGGAAGTAATAAATGGGAGAGTACCAGTACGGCTTCTCAACTGGGGGGACGATGAAGTAAATTTTCCACGTTATGCTACAGTTGCTAAATTACATGCCGTAGATAACAATTCTATCCTCACAACCGAGTCCTTAGCCTCCCGCCAGCCAGCGGAGGATAATGATCCGGCAACCCCGGTAGCGGACTGGTGTCAGCAGCTTCATATAGGGACAGACACCACTTCCGTCCACCAGAAACAGGGGGTACAACGGGTGGTACAAGAGTACGCACAAGTGTTTAGTAAACACCCACTTGATTTTGGGACCATTAAGGGAGTACAGCATCATATCCCTACAGGCAGTCATCCTCCCATCAAAGAGCGGTACAGGCCTATACCTCCAGCCCATTATCAGAAAGCTAAGGAAATGCTGCATGACATGAAGAAAGCCGGGTGATAAGGGATAGTTGTAGCCCCTGGGCAGCACCTCTGGTTCTAGTGAAGAAAAAGGATGGTAGCATGCGAATGTGTGTAGACTATAGGCAAGTAAATCGTATAACACATAAAGATGCATACCCATTACCACGCATAGAGGAATCCTTAGCTGCTCTGAAAACGGCTAACTACTTTTCTACCCTCGACCTTACTAGTGGGTACTGGCAAGTGGCTGTGGCTGAGGAGGACCGGGAGAAAACTGCTTTCACCACCCCAATGGGACTCTGCGAGTTCGATAGGATGCCGTTTGGTCTCAGCAGTGCCCCAGGAACATTCCAAAGGGTGATGGAGAGCTGTCTGGGACATCTCAACTTCGAAACCGTGTTGCTGTATCTGGACGACGTGATTGTCTACTCCAAGACATATGAAGATCATCTGAAGCACCTGGCGGAGGTATTTGAGTCATTGTCCAAGTTTGGGATGAAACTAAAGCCCTCTAAATGCCACCTGCTCAAACGGAAGGTACAGTACTTGGGACACATTGTCAGTTCCGAAGGAGTAGCGCCGGACCCCGAGAAGGTCACAGCCATCCAGAAATGGCCAGAGCCGAAGAACTTAAAGAGGTGCGTCAGTTCCTGGATTAACAGGTTACTACAGGAGGTTCGTGAAAGATTACACTAAGAAGGCGGCGCCTTTACAGGACCTCCTGGTAGGACAACCTCTTAAGAGCAGAAACCTTCCATTCAATTGGGGAAAAGAACAAGCTGAGGCATTCAAAGAGATGAAAGAGATCCTTACCAGCGATGAAATCTTAGCCTACCCAGATTACAGCCAACCGTTCCTGCTATACACAGATGCCAGTAACGAAGGATTAGGAGCGGTCCTTAGTCAGAAGCAGAACGGCCAAGAAAAAGTCATTGCATATGCCAGCAGAAAACTCAGGCCAACTGAGAGGAACCCGGAAAACTATAGCAGCTTCAAACTGGAGTTCCTGGCGCTGGTCTGGGCCATTACCGAAAGATTTAAACATTACCTTGCCTCCAACCGGTTTCACTGCGTTTACAGACAAAACCCCCTGACGCATCTTGAAACAGCCAAGCTGGGAGCCATGGAGCAACGTTGGATGGCTCGGTTGTCAAACTACCAGTTTACCATCAAATACAGAGCGGGCCGTAAAAATGCTAACGCGACGCCTTGTCCAGAATGCCGCATGAATCTGACACGGAGGAAGAGTCAGACGATCTGGAAGAAATCGAGCTACCTGCGTTCCACCGAAATGGGATGGTCCAAGAGCAACGGGTCTACAGGAAGCGGTGTGGTGAGATGTTGAACCCTTTACCTCATCACAGCTGGAAAGAGACTCAGGACAGCGATCCCGTGGTGAGCCGTATCAAGGAGTTGATAAAACAGGAAGGTTCCTCCTTGGAGAAAGATGCATCCATGCCAGCAAAGCTCCTGTGGAATGAGAGAAGCCGGTTGTTCATATACCGTGAGAAGTTGTGCAGGAGATACGTCGACCCAAGGACCCATGAGATGGTTTGGCAAATAGTGGTCCCGAAAGCAGACATCCAAATGGTGCTGGAAGCATACCACGATCAAGCAGGACACTTTGGCTGGAGAAAGCTGGAGACCCTGTTGAGGTGCCGGTTCTACTGGGTAGGGATGCGCAGCTACATGGAGAAGTGGTGCCGGAACTGTGGACCCTGTGGCCTCAGGCGAAAAGACTACAGTAGCCAGAAGGCACCCTTGCAGCCTATCCGGACGACTCGTCCCTTGGAGATCGTAGCATTGGATCACGTCAAGTTGTCCCCAAGCAGGTCAGGATACACATATGCCCTGACCATGGTGGATCACCATTCCCGGTTTCTGGTGGTCGCCCCTGTCAAAGATCTGACAGCAGAGACAGCAGCAAGAACCTTCCAAGCAAGTTTCTGCAGACCACACGGATATCCGGAGCAGGTGCTGACTGATCGAGGTCCTGCATTCGAAGCTGAATTGTTTCAGGAATTTTGTCAATTGTATGGATGTAAAAAGATCAGAACAACACCATACCACCCTCAGACCAACGGCGTTTGTGAAAAAATGAATCACATAGTCATCGACTTACTGAAAACTGTACCACTGGAAGAAAGAAATCGGTGGCCAGACTTGTTACCCGACCTGGTCGACTTGTACAACCATATCCCAGTAAGTTCCACCAACTGCACTCCAGCATACCTTATGAGAGCAAGACCGGGAAGGCTGCCAATGGACTTAGAACTCGGTGTGGTAGAACCAGAGGCTGATAACAACGCTGAAGATTGGGACACAAACGACAAGAACAGTACAAGAGAGTACAAGCCTGCGTAGAAGACAGTCTCAACAAAGTAAGAGAAAAGCAAGAGATGAATTATAACAAAAATGCTCCCGCTAAGCCTTTAATGCCTGGAGAAATGGTGCTCAAAAGGAAAAAAAGAACACATAAATTGGATGATCAGTGGGAACAGGAGCCTTACGTCGTGCAAAATTCCAATTTCGATAACAGCAAGGTCTGTACCATCAGCAAGGATGGAGGAAAAACGACGGCAACTGTGTCTAGAGATCATGTGAAGTTGTGTCCTGACCCATTGAAGCTCCGTGAAGAAAACCCTGTTGTTCATCAAGAAGAGAGTGCTGAAGCGGTCATACACACGGATTTGGGAGATTTACCTGCGGATTGGCCCAGATTAGGAGACGCTGTAATTATTCCTGTGCTGCAGTTTTATCAACCGCAAGAGGAGTCTCTACAACCGGTCATACCAATTGTGCCAGTAGAGCCAGTCCCAGAAGAACCTCAACTAGAAGAACTCCAAGAAGCGGACCCGCAAGAAGCAGCGCCACAAGAAGTGGAATCCCTTGGTGAAGCTGGTGAAGCAGTACCGCCTCGTCCAGTCACTAGCACGCTTGCCAGATCCATAGAAAGGTTGAGACAGTATTATAGTTTGCCATTACGCAGAACAGAAAGGTTAGAGAATACCATACCTGATGCTACCCCACGTAGGTCAGAACGTCTCACTAAAGGTAAACTACCTATTCGTTATCAAGACTAGTTAGCAAGACCCAGATAGGGTTTATTGCATCTGACCAAAGTATAAAGTTTAAAATTTATATATATCAATGTGTTTTAACCATGCCAATGGACTGAGAGGCTGAGGACTGTGCCAGCCCAGAACTTATCTTTGTACATAGTTGCGCTTCGGTGCATTATATTGGTTTTACATAAAACCACTACTACAAAATCTACCTCAGAAGAAAAACCCGTATGGTGGGGCCCAGAGTGAGGTCTGCAATAAAGTCCTGCAGCCCACCCAGGACCCACGTGGGAGGTTTTTGGTGCGGGTCCTCCACAAGTATTTTGTATATATGAGAATGTTTGATACCTTGATATTTTGATACTTTTGTATTTTCTTACTGTACATAATGTAACGTTCAAGAAATCCTTACCTCCCGGATGGGAAGAGTTATAATGTTTATTGTTAATGCAAAACAAAATATTCTTTTTGTCTTTTACAGCCCGGGAGTGCTGTGTTTTACCAAGGGGGGATGTGTAGCCCAGCTTCGCAGGCACACATGAAAATCCAGGAAAGTGCACTGGATGGTAACAGCCAAAGCTTGATATGCATTCACTCATGTCACTCACACTCTTTAGACACACCCATAGGGGTATATAAGTTTGGTGGGTGTCATCATAGTTTAGTTGTTTCCTGTCTTCGGACAGAGGAGTCACCTTCCTGTCTTAGGACAGTGAGTCAGTCAGATCAGTTTCCTGCTAAGTTCAGAGCAGAGACTTCAGCCGCCTGTCCCAGGACAGTGAAGTCCAGTCGACAGAGGTCCTGGACTAGGAGAATACTGAGAGCTGCTCAGCGAGCCCAAACAGGGAATCTGTGATTCGACTTCTATGCAGCAGTGCTTATGTTAAGAGCGGAAAGCAGGGCGAAGGGCACAGTGGAGAAGACAGAGCAGTGCCTTAGGTATTGGATTACCTGCACTAAATCACCGGTCACTGGGGACCGAAGCGTTGCTATTGTTTCAGGCATAGTAACAAGAAAACCAGAGGCATCTGGACTACAGGTCGCAGAGAGCAGCCCAAAGTGTCAATACGTAACCGGAGTCAGATGGAACAGGGACTTTGAGCTAGGCCAAGCAAAAGTAAGGACTTAGTTTCATCATTAGAAGGCTCCACCACAACGTTGGCCGGGCAGTACAGCTACAGAGAAAGCTGGAGTTTTGGAGTTAACTTCGCTTCAGGCAAGTTGGACTCACATTATATGAAAGTTAAGGAGGCCTCTAACCTGCTCGGCTGCTACCTGAAAGTGCACTCTCCACCCCGACCAGCTTCCCGGATCTGCTTGAACCATCATCAGTAAAAGGTATGAAAAGAAGCTGCATTGTGTTTGGCTGAATTATTACTACACCCTGCATCATCATCACCATAGACTTCCAGGGACCCGTCTCGCCTGTGGGAGACTACCACCAAGCTGCCCCATAACATCCCCTGTGAAAGTCCTCCTAGCAGCGCTGGTACAATTACCAGAAACCACAGGTGGCGTCACAAACTATTTCAAATCCCCTGTAAATATCCCCTATCACATTGACCGCCAGGGCCACGGACCGAGTCCCGCTGCCAGTGACAACTCCCATAGATTTCTATGGCTCGGCTCCGAGTACCCCATAGCCCTGGTATCCACAATTGTGGTGCGAGTCATTAGCTTTCTGAGCTCTGCTACATCTAAAAACTCACAACTGCTGCATCCAGTAAACCTAGTGATACATCTTTGTAATCAGGTTCTCTTTACCTACATCATGCTGCTCTCATATGATGTATCAAAAACCTGTTGACATTACCTTTAAGGCCGGGATCACACATGCGACGAAAACGTCCATCGCTCGCATGTGAAATCCCAGCTCTGGCACCGGCACTCTGGAGTGGAGTGCGCGGCTGCATGTATTTCTATGCAGCCGCGCACTCCACTCCCGAGTGCCGGCGCCAGAGCTGGGATTTCACATGCGAGCGACGGACGGTTTCGTCGCATGTGTGATCCCGGCCTAAGGGAATGTTTTGCACTCTAAGGACTTGTTCACACATAGCATTTTGCATTTTTTTTCCAATTAGTTTTTTTTTGCACAGAAAAAAAAACAAGCAGCATTTTACATGAGCAGCAAATTAACTGTGATTTCTAAAACTTTGTTCACATGTTACGCTTTATTTTTTACTTTGTGTTTATTGAGTGGTGGTGCAATTGTTTAAAGCTGCACCATGTCGATGCTTTCAGTGGTTTTGCTTTGTTCTTCCAGCTTTTTTTTTACCCATTGGGTTGAAGGCATAAAAAACACATGAAAAACTCACCATGCAGGAAGTTTTTCATGCAGGAAAAAAAAATGTATGAAAAACTGTGAGTGTGAACGTGCCCTAACAAAGGTAGTGTAAGTTTGGTTATTTCTGATTATTAGGTCACATATGGGTCTCAAAATAAAATAAATGATAATTGTTGTATCTCAGTCTGTAGGGGTTATACTGCACATATTGACTACTTCACTCGTCTGCAGAGTCAGTGTTGGCGCTGATCGTCGCCCTCCGGTTCCTGGTGTTTGTGCAGACAGTTAATTCACTGCACACGCCGCTTGTCATCCACTCATTAAAAAAGTCTGTGCGAGGATCTCTCAGCTGAGGCGAACAGTGGGGCAGATTTACTATTTGTGTCTTTCTTTGTACTTTCTAAATCAAGATGATTCTAATTGTGTGAAATATACGCTCTGCACAGAATAGATTTAGCGCACTGACGCCTGCGCCACGCTGTGCCAGAATCGCAGCTTTACATGATGTTCTCAGTCAGGAGCACGTTGCTGCCAATTTTTGGCATCAGAATGAAACTTTACATTTAATTGGGAACAGTAGTTTCAACAAACTTTGCATCAATCAATAGTAGAGAGGAATATACGACACTTTGTAACAGATCTTATCAGAAAAATCTGCTTCTATCTCCACTTATGAGCCACTTCTTCCTCTCTCCCTGCCTCCTGAACTTTTATTTTTAAGGGCACCATATCAGGAGTTGCTGGTAAAGAAGGAAGTCTGGAGAGACAGAACTATAGGTGTGAAATCTTATCATGACATGTGTGCTTCATGGAGAGAAAACAGATGGGAACGACTTCGATCAGAGATGCAAATTGCCACTTCAGACAGAAAGAGGACTTGAACTCTATAGCGCCAACTGTTGGAAGCAGTGATCCTACAAGTCACTATTGACCCGTTAGCGACCATTGAAATGTGACTTAGGATTGCTTCAAACTGGTGACGCTATAGAGATCAAGTCCTCCTCCTCTCTGAAAAGCCAATTTGCATATTAAATTTCTCAGAGGAGCATTGCAAGACGAAAAAGCCTCCTTACCTTGGAATGCCAGAGCCAGTATGTCACTCTCCACAAGGAGAAACTTGATTGCAGTACAAAGCTTATTGCTACATTCATCTACTGATGGTGGTTATGGTGCTGCATTCATCTACTGATGGTGGTTCTGTCGCTGCATTCATGTACTGATGGTGGTTCTGTCGCTGCATTCATGTACTGATGATGGTTCTGTCGCTGCATTCATGTACTGATGATGGTTATGGTGCTGCATTCATCTACTGATGGTGGTTCTGTCGCTGCATTCATGTACTGATGATCATTCTGTCGCTGCATTCATGTACTGATGATGGTTATGGTGCTGCATTCATCTACTGATGGTGGTTCTGTTGCTGCATTCATGTACTGATGGTGGTTCTGTCGCTGCATTCATGTACTGATGGTGGTTCTGTCGCTGCATTCATGTACTGATGATGGTTATGGTGCTACATTCATCTACTGATGGTGGTTCTGTCGCTACATTTATCTACTGATGGTGGTTCTGTCGCTGCATTCATGTACTGATGGTGGTTATGGTGCTGCATTCATCTACTGATGGTAGTTCTGTCGCTACTTTCATCTACTGATGGTGGTTCTGTCGCTGCATTCATGTACTGATGATGGTTATGGTGCTACATTCATCTACTGATGGTGGTTCTGTCGCTACATTTATCTACTGATGGTGGTTCTGTCGCTGCATTCATGTACTGATGGTGGTTATGGTGCTGCATTCATCTACTGATGGTAGTTCTGTCGCTACTTTCATCTACTGATGGTGGTTCTGTCCCTGCATTCATCTACTGATGGCAGTTCTGTCCCTGCATTCATCTACTGATGGTGGTTCTGTCACTGCATTCATGTACTGATGGTGGTTATGGTGCTGCATTCATCTACTGATTGTGGTTCTGTCGCTACATTCATCTACTGTTGGTGGTTGTCGCTACATTCATCTACTGATGGTGGTTATGGTGCTGCATTCATCTACTGGTGGTGGTTCTGTCGCTACTTTCATCTACTGATGGTGGTTCTGTCGCTGTATTCATCTACTGATGGTGGTTCTGTCGCTGCATTCATCTACTGATGGCGGTTCTGTCGCTGCATTCATCTACTGATGGCAGTTCTGTTGCTGCATTCATCTACTGATGGTGGTTCTGTCGCTGCATTCATGTACTGATGGTGGTTCTGTCGCTGCATTCATGTACTGATGGTGGTTCTGTCGCTGCATTCATCTACTGATGGTGGTTCTGTCGCTGCATTCATGTACTGATGGTGGTTCTGTCCCTGCATTCATCTACTGATGGTGGTTCTGTCGCTGCATTCATCTACTGATGGTGGTTCTGTCGCTGCATTAATGTACTGATGGTGGATCTGTCGCTGCATTCATCTAATGATGGTGGTTCTGTCGCTGCATTTATGTTCTGATGATGGTTATGTCACTGCATTCATCTACTGATGGTGGTTCTGTCCCTGCATTCATCTACTGATGGTGGTTCTGTCCCTGCATTCATCTACTGATGGTGTTTCTGTCGCTGTATTCATGTACTGATGGTGGTTCTGTCACTGCATTCATGTACTGATGGTGGGTCTGTCACTGCATTCATCTTCTGATGGTGGTTCTGTCCCTGCATTCATCTACTGATGGTGATTCTGTCGCTGCATTCATGTACTGATGGTAGTTCTGTCGCTGCATTCATCTACTGATGGTGGTTCTGCCGCTGCATTCATCTACTGATGGTGGTTCCGTCGCTGCATTCATGTACTGATGGTGGTTATGGTGCTGCATTCATCTACTGATGGTGGTTCTGCCGCTGCATTCATCTACTGATGGTGGTTCTGTCGCTGCATTCATATACTGATGATGGTTCTTCTACTGATAGTGGTTCTGGCTCTGAATTCATGTACTCATGGTGGTTCTGCCAGTAAATTCTTCCACTGATAGCAATTCTGGAGCTGCATTCATGTACTGATGGTGGTTATGGTGCTATATCCATGTACTGATGACTGTTCTGATCTTGTATACATGTAATTATCCATAACATGCTTAATGGTGATGTAAAGCTGAAAAATCCTCAAAAGGTAAAGTTTTGAGCTTATACATAGGGTTTTGGTGGATTTCTACTCCAAAATCTCAGTGTAAATTAGGGTGTGTTTACACCAAGCGTTTATTGGGGGGTTTTTTAGTAGAAACTCTCTAAATCCTTATCAAATACTCAAAGCTTGGTTCTGGTGATGTATGATGATGGTGATTCTTGAGATGTAGTCATATAAGTACCCCTTTACATTTTTTTGCAGACCTTGAGATTGGCTCAGTATGGCAATGTGGTCCTTGCACTGAAAAATGTTGTGCACCCATTGTGCCATAGAGGATTTAGATGGAAAAAAAACTAGTGAAAATCACGACAAAAGTTACATAATAGCCATAAATAGTGTGACGCCTCCTGTACGCACACATGGCAGCTCATTGTGCTGAAACTACTGTTACACTTCAAGTATTACACTCATATTCCAAAGTAAAGACCTAAAAAGTTAGGAAAAAAAGTGCAAATAAATTATACGGTAAATTGCAAGAAAAATATGTTATCTGGTACAATAAATCAGAGATAAGACTCTTAAGAGGGATAATAAGTCTTCCTCATGGGTCCAGTTTGTTATAAAGCCTGGGTACCACAGGCTAGATGAACAACAATCCGGAAACCAGTATAACCAGCCAAAACTTTGCCAATTACTAAAAATAAAAAAATTATATAAAGTTTGAAAAAAATTTCTGGTGGTAATCATGGAGGTGATGCTGCTGAGAAATTAAAGGTCCTTGAGCATCGTCTTCCATGTGACGCTTATCTCCATCCATGAACCCTAATTACTGCGCATCTAACACAACAATAACAGCGCTTGATTTTATTATTATTATACATTTTTGCAGCGCCATTTATTCCATGGCGCTTTACATGTGAATAGGGGCAAATATAGACAAGTACAAGTACATTTTCCATGGAAACACGCAGTCCCGTCAGATATAATGACACCAATCATGCAGCTCCGATGGGTGTGATAGTATGTTCCAAACCAGATTCAGAGTCGTCCATCCATTTCCCGACTCCCAGAAGGGCGGCATCTGAGGGCACATGGAGCGGACGGGTAGAAATGAGCCTGTCTGTCTGCATTGTATCTGCAGCAATGAAGACATCGCTCTCCAGGCTCCTGAACCATTTAAAACAAGCTGCCATCTATATTTAATATCCGTGGCCGTGCTTCATAATCCTTCCATAAAGCAGCAAAATTCAGCAAGAAACTGATGAGTCTTCATACACTTTATAGATGACAGAATGTCCTACAGTAAAATGTGAGAAGAGACGGAAAATATAGAGAAAGGACAGAACACAAAGATGGCGCCATTCATGCACAAAACTACTGCAAAGATAACCATGTACTTTAGCTTCACAAGCAGAATAGTGAGGGCAGCTCTGGAGTATAATGCCGGATGTAACTCAGGATCAGTAATGTAATGTATGTACACAGTGACTGCACCAGCAGTATAGTGAGTGCAGCTCTGGGGTATAATACAGGATGTAACTCAGGATTAGTAATGTAATGTATGTACACAGTGACTGCAGCAGCAGAATAGTGAGTGCAGCTCTGGAGTATAATACAGGATGTAACTCAGGATCAGTAATGTAATGTATGTACACAGTGACTGCACCAGCAGTATAGTGAGTGCAGCTCTGGAGTATAATACAGGATGTAACTCAGGATCAGTAATGTAATGTATGTACACAGTGACTGCACCAGCAGAACAGTGAGTGCAGCTGTGGAGAATACTACAGGATGTAACTCAGGATCAGTAATGTATGTACACAGTGACTGCACCAGCAGAATAGTGAGTGCAGCTCTGGAATATAATACAGGATGTAACTCAGGATCAGTACAGGATCAGTAATGTAATGTATGTACACAGTGACTGCACCAGCAGAATAGTGAGAGCAGCTATGGAGTATAATGCAGGATGTAACTCAGGATCAGTACAGGATCAGTAATGTAATGTATGTACACAGTGACTGCACCAGCAGAATAGTGAGTGCAGCTCTGGAATATAATGCAGGATGTAACTCAGGATCAGTACAGGATCAGTAATGTAATGTATGTACACAGTGACTGCACCAGCAGAATAGTGACTGTAGCTCTGGAGTATAATACAGGATGTAACTCAGGATCAGTAATGTAATGTATGCACACAGTGACTGCACCAGCAGAATAGTGAGTGCAGCTCTGGAGTATAATACAGGATGTAACTCAGGATCAGTAATGTAATGTATGCACACAGTGACTGCACCAGCAGAATAGTGAGTGCAGCTCTGGGGTATAATACAGGATGTAACTCAGGATCAGTAATGTAATGTATGTACACAGTGACTGCACCAAGTGGGTGTAGCTCTGAAGTATTGAGGTAATTTGTACACTTGAGAGCAATAGGGGCACTATTATAGTAGTTATATTCTTGTACATAGGGGACAGTATTATAGTAGTTATATTCTTGTACATAGGGGACAGTATTATAGTGGTTATATTCTTGTACATAGGAGCAGTATTATAGTAGTTATATTCTTGTACATAGGGGTAGTATTATAGTAGTTATATTCTTGTACCTAGGGGCAGTATTATAGTAGTGATATTCTTGTACATAGGGGACAGTATTATAGTAGTTATATTCTTGTACATAGGGGCAGTATTATAGTAGTTATATTCTTGTACATAGGAGCAGTATTATAGTAGTTAATATTACTTGTATATAGGGGCAGTATTACAGTAGTTATATTCTTGTACATAGGGGCAGTATTATAGTAGTTATATTCTTGTACATAGGGGCAGTATTATAGTAGTTATAGTCTTGTACATAGGGGCAGTATTATGGTAGTTATATTCTTGTAAATAGGGGCAGTATTATAGTAGCTATATTGTTGTACATAGGGGCAGTATTATAGTAGTTATATTCTTGTACATAGGGGCAGTATTATAGTAGTTATATTCTTGTACATAGGGGCAGTATTATAGTAGTTATATTCTTGTACATAGGAGCAGTATTATAGTAGTTATATTCTTGTACATAGGGCAGTATTATGGTAGTTATATTCTTATACATAGGGCAGTATTATAGTAGTTATATTCTTGTACATAGGAGCAGTATTATAGTAGTTATATTCTTGTACATAGGAGCAGTATTATAGTAGTTATATTCTTGTATATAGGGGCAGTATTACAGTAGTTATATTCTTGTACATAGGGGCAGTATTATAGTAGTTATATTCTTGTACATAGGGGCAGTATTAATAGTTATAGTCTTGACATAGGGCAATTTTTATTGTAAAAACCAAACAAATACAAATATACTGACATTCCTCCAGTAATACAAAAATAAATTCACTTGGATTGTACATACATTCATTACATATCCGGATTATACATATAAAATTATCTTAAAGAGTCCATACACCTGGTTGGAAAAAAAAAAAAAAAAAAAAACATCATATTTCAACCCAGTGACACATCCTTCCATAACTTAACATTTCCTAATGATTTTATCTATCTGGGCTCGGACATTATTTAGTTGACAGCGTCACAGATCTGAGTCGGAGTTATTCTGGTCACCGCCGGTCTCCATTTCAGACTCTACCCGAGAGCCCTCAGGTAATGGCTTCCGCTTGGGCGGAGGACAGTCCTCTACGTCCCTATCAAACTCTGCGTCAATTCTTCTAAGGTCATCCTCAAAATCTCCGTCAGACTCAGACAGAACACCAAACCTATTAGATAAGTCCATTACACCGGCAGAACTCTGGACCTTCTTCCTGGCTCCTTGGCCAGTGTCATACTCCTTCTCAGGTTTACGGGAGGTCTTGTCCTTTTTCTTCCTTTTAGTCTGAGACACAGATGGTAGTGCTGAAGTAATGCTTCCCTGTGACTGCTGCCCCTGAGGGACAACCTCCATACTTCCTGTGCACCCTTGAACCCTGCTGCTCTGGTGTCACCTGAGTAGACCCCTGGTGGACCTCCGGTCTGGACAGTAATTCCCCTGACAGTAAAGCTGCCTCCTCCAGAATCTCTGCCCCTGCCACCAAATCCTCATCAGGATAGTCCTTACAGATATTGTGCCAGGCGTCAGGACAGTCCCTGTGAGGGTGACCGATCTTCCCACAGAGGTTGCACCTGATGTTCTGGCAGTCTGCAGCCACATGGCCGACCTCCCACACAGGTTGCACTTCACCACAGTACACGTATTCGCCAGGTGACCCGCCTTGCCACATTTGAAGCACTTACGAGGCTGCCCAGGATAGAAACACACACCCCTCTCCCTCCCAATAAAGAAGGAGTTGGGTAAGTGGGCAGTGATATTATCGCACTGGCGCAGTTTCACCAAAACCCTCCACCCTCCCGTCCAGATACCATCATTGTCTCTGCTTTTGGTGAGGTCAGAGACCAGGTCACAATGCCTCCGGAGCCACACCACAATGTCCTGGGGGGAACAGACTCATTCCAGAAGATGAGATTTACCGTAACGGTATCTGGCTTAGAGATAGGAATAAAGTTGAACTTACTCCAGCCCTCAGAGTCTCTAAACTTGGGGAAATTAGACCAGAACCTGTCCAGGTCACTCATGAGCTTAAAGCTGACGTCATAGCCCTGCCTGTCTGGAAGATTAATCACCGCCAAGATGCTGACTGGCGCAAACCCCATCTGGCGACACAAGAGCTCCCTGACCACAAACCTTCTATCTGGCAGATCCTCCTTGGCACCTGTGTGCCGAAAACGCACGACGTTTCTCCGTTTAAACGCCTGGCCGGTATAATTGGCACCAGAGGTGAAGGACGGAGCGCCACGACTCCAGGCATTACTGGGGGGAACCTGCGGGGTCACACTAGGCTGACTGACGGGGTGAGGGTCTGCAGCAGGGGGGGCTGCTACACCTTGTGTGCTCGGAATTAAAGGGGGGAAATCACAGACATCATCATGAACATTGTTATCATCAACATCAATGTCACTATCAGACTGCGCAGCGTCCACCAAAGATACTGTGCTCCCCCAAACCCCCGACCCCTCAGATACAGCGCGGTTATCCCCAGCATCAGAGCCCTGCTGGGCACCATCAGGAACTACCGGCACATGTCCACTGCCCAACTGTGGTGCATGGCATTCTGAGACTTGTAGTCCCTGTGCTGAAAAATGTCCATGCTGCTGCTTGGAATCTGCTGCAGGCGGCTGTACTGGGCATTCTGCGACTTGTTGTACCTCTACTGGAATGTGCCCTTCATGCTGCTGCTTGGAATCTGCTGCAGGCTGTTGTGCTGGGCATTCTGAAACTTGTGGTACGTCTGCTGGGGTCTGTACTACAGGCTGCTGCTGGTGCGGCATTTGCCCTTTTGGAAGCAGAAACTTGCAGGCTGCAGCACTGGCCGCACCTGCTTCTGGGGTCCACCTGGGACAATGTCTGACCTGGAACCTGCAGAGTTCTGCTTCTGTGAATTAAACAGTTCCTGGTTCCTATAAGTCTCCGCCAGGGGCCCCATCCTCTCTAGGACGCAGTCCATGTCCCTCACCACTTTTGCCAGCAATACACCCAGTGTGTTCAGAGTCTCATCATAAAAATCATGACTCCCGGGATTAATAGCCTTTAGCTTATAGCAAGTGTCTATCTGCATCTGTAGTGAGTCTTTCTGCTGCTGTAACTCACCGAACTTCTTGACTAGTCCTGGGATCTCCTCTGCGAGCTGAAGCTCAGGTGCACGTGGCGTCTCCTCCTGGGATCCTGCATTCAGCGATGTCCCCGGCTGCTTGAACCCAGACGTCTCCTTAATTTTCACCACCGCTGGTTTCATGGCTCCAGGCTCCACAGCACTTTTACTGCTGCCACCTGACTGCGACCGTGTGCGTCCTGACCGCGCCATACTGCCATGCTGCTGTAAGTTCTCCTGGATGGTTTGTCTTTCCAAAGACGTCCGTCTCTGCTGGGAGCAGGAGAGGTGATCTGCACAGCTGGGGCTGATCTCAACTGTGCACCCGGCAGGAGCTGCTTGCTGACTGGGGAGTTACCTGACTTCACATTGTGCTGTAACCCTTCACTGACCGACACTTTTCCTTCTTGCTTCTTTGCTGGACTTGGAGAAGGTTTTCCTCCCAAACTTTACTGACGGCTTTTTCCTCCTTCACAGAACTGCTGCAGCTTTGGCTCGCTGCATTCACTGCTCTGACAGTGGCTCTGGGATTAACATTCCCATTAGGAGAGGCCTGGGAGGCTTGTCCCAGTGTAGGCCGAGAAGCCTGGGCCTTGCCTGGGGAGCTTCCCGCCAGGGTGGCCCTCCCCTGGGCTTGCTCCAGACATCAGGAGAGCTACAAAAACACAACCTCTCAGCTAGGAGGCAGTATTATAGTAGTTATATTCTTGTAAATAGGGGCAGTATTATAGTAGCTATATTGTTGTACATAGGGGCAGTATTATAGTAGTTATATTCTTGTACATAGGGGCAGTATTATGGTAGGTATATTCTTGTAAATAGGGGCAGTATTATAGTAGCTATATTGTTGTACATAGGGGCAGTATTATAGTAGTTATATTCTTGTACATAGGGGCAGTATTATAGTAGTTATATTCTTGTACATAGGGGCAGTATTATAGTAGTTATATTCTTGTACATAGGAGCAGTATTATAGTAGTTATATTCTTGTACATAGGGGCAGTATTATGGTAGGTATATTCTTATACATAGGGGCAGTATTTTAGTAGTTATATTCTTGTACATAGGGCAGTATTATTGTAGTTATATTCTTATACATAGGGGCAGTATTATGGTAGTTATATTCTTGTACATAGGAGCAGTATTATAGTAGTTATATTCTTGTACATAGGGGCAGTATTATAGTAGTTATATTCTTGTACATAGGGGCAGTATTATAGTAGTTATATTCTTGTACATAGGGGCAGTATTATAGTAGTTATATTCTTGTACATAGGGGCAGTATTATAGTAGTTATATTCTTGTACATAGGGGCAGTATTATAGTAGTTATATTCTTGTACATAGGAGCAGTATTATAGTAGTTATATTCTTGTACATAGGGGCAGTATTTATAGTAGTTATATTCTTGTACATAGGGGCAGTATTATAGTAGTTATATTCTTGTACATAGGGGCAGTATTATAGTAGTTTATATTCTTGTAC